>JAJGRX010001389.1:0-266351 GCA_025461125.1 Carex kokanica
GATTTATTTTTTGGAATTGTTATTTTTTAAGTTCAAATCAGGTAATTATACAAAGGTTTCTGCATGGTTTTGGTTCGAGATTGGAATTTACATGTGCTACACTAATATACTGCTTTTTTGTTTTGGTAAATTGCAACTTTAAAGGTAAAGTAGCAAATTTTAGGAACTTTATTTAAGAGGTCTTATATTTGAACATATTTTCCTTAGTGACTTTATAATTTGTACTTCAGTTTCTTGATGGATGGGTTATATTTGCGGAGTATGCTAGACCAAGACCACCACCTCAGCAATACCAAGCATCTCAGACAAGCCAGCCTTGCCAGACATCAGAATCTGCATCTAATTATCAGTAGCTTTACCCAAATACTATATCTTATTTAGAATTTGTTGAATGAAATTGTATTGATGTGCTTTGCACAAGCTACGATTTTTGATCAAATTGAAGTGTGTTGTATCAGAAAAACTTCATTTTCTTAATTTATTGAATACTTTTTTTCCTTTAGGGCCTGTTCGGCTGTCAGGCGGTGTTTTTTGTGATGTGAAACAGAGAGTGAAAGATGATGAGAATTTGATATGTTTCATTAACTTGTTGGGTTTGTACAGTATGCTATATATATAACAGAATGGAAATATAGCTGTTGGAAATAAACGGTAACTTTCTATAATAAGAAATAAAGGTTGAGTAACTTTATATCCATATTTAGTTGCTCCCTTTATTACTTATTTAGCCTATGATGAACAAAACCCGTTAAGGGTAATAAAACCCGTTAAGGGCTCTGAGGCTTATTTGTCCCTATTCTATTTATTTTCCTATTCTATTTTATTTTTCTACACTCCCCCTCAAGTTAGGCGTGAAGATGTTGCGTAACCCTAACTTGCTTATATTTGCTTCAAATGGTTTTGGGTCTAAACCCTTGGTGAAGACATCCGCTAATTGATCTTCACTTCTTACAAACGGAGTCTCAATTTCTTTTGATTGAATCTTCTCTCTAATGAATGACAATCAACCTCAATGTTGTTAGTTCTCTCATGAAACACCGGGTTGGATGCTATATGACGTGCCGATTGATTGTCGCAAAACATTTGCATCTGTGCACTTGAATTTTAATTCCACAATCCGAAAGGAGTTGTTTTATCCAAGGTAATTTCGCTTGCGGTGGATGCCATGGCTCGATATTTCCGCCTCGGCACTTGACCGTGCCACGACATTTTGTGTCTTTGCTTGTCCATGTGACATAAGTTTCCGCCTACAAATGTGCAAAAGCCGGTTGTCGATTTTCTAATCGAAGCTTCCGGCCCAATCTGCATCGGAAAGCCACATACATCGTTAGACTTGTTATTTTTCATACAAACTCCTCTTCGGGAGTTTCCTTTTAAATACTTAAAATTTTATTTATTGCATCCAAGTGTGGTGTTCTAGGAGCATGCATGAATTTACTAATTGGCTTACCGAAAAAGAAATATCCGGCCTAGTTACCGTTAGATATATTAATTTCCTACAAGTCTTTGGAATTGATTTATATCTTCTAATGGTTCACCATCTTCACTATTTAACTTTATTTTTGCCATCTATTGGTGTTGAGGCCGGTTTACATCCTAGTTTACCCGGTTTCTTCCAACAAATTTAATGTGTATTTTCTTTGAGAAATGAACAAGCTTTGATTTGAATATGCAACTTCAATGCCTAAAAAATATTTTAAGTAGCCTAAATCCTTAATGTCAAATTTTTCTTTTAATTGGGCTTTTATTGTTTAATATGTTCTTGGTTGTTTCCGGTAATAATAATGTCATCTACATATACTAGAATGATTGTGGTGTTTTCTCCCGCAATTTTGACAAACAATGAGTGGTCGGCACTACTAATTTTAAAATTGCAAGATATTAAATGAGAAGCTTAGTTGTTCATACCATGCCCTTGGAGAGTTGCTTCAATCCATAAATTGACTTCTTCAATTTGCAAGCTAGTGTATGTTTTTGGTTTTTTTTCGTAACCGGGTGGTAATGACATATATACCTCTTCTTCAAGTGTTCCTTGAAGAAATGCATTTTTTACGTCCATTTGGTATAATTTCCAATTTGGTTTACCGCAATAGAAAATAATATTCTTACGGTATCATTTTTGCAACCGGGGCGAATGTTTCATAATAGTCTATACGTAGGTTTGGGTGTATCCTTTGGCAACTAACCGAGCCTTATACCGTTCTAAAAAATAACCGTGCCATCACTATTGTACTAATTTTATATACCCATTTACAACTCTACTAAGTTTTATTTTTTGGTAATTGAACTATTTTCCAAGTATCCTTTGTTTTCAAGAGCATCCAATTCTTCTTTCATGGCTTTGGTCCATTTGGGAATTTTATGGCCTCTTCATAGTTTGTTTGGTTCTTGTTCTTTTTAATTGAGGTCAAGAATGCTCTATGGTTAGAAGAAACATTTTCATATGTATAAAATCTTGGATAGGATATTGTACCTTGTAGGTTATAAAATTCCGAAGCCTTGTTGACGGTTGTGTAGTTCGAATCGACCTTCTTAATGGTGTTTCTTCGATGTCATAATTTCTTCATTTTCTTTCATTTTCTTCTATTTCTTCCTCATTCTCAATTTCATTTTCAATTTCATTTTCACCCCTCAAGTGATGTTGGTCTAGCATTTCTATTGCAATTGGCAATACAATTTCCTTGGAGGGTTCTCTCACAAAATTCTCAACAATTAGTTTCTTTGTAATATGGCTCTTTTTCTAAAAATGTTACATCCCTAGAAATGTACAATTTTTATTTTTAGGGTCATAACATTTATATCCCTTTTTTTGTGATTGAATATCCTAAAAAAAAATGCCTTAATTGAGGTATAATCCAACTTGTCTTGTTTATTATTTTTGTGTACATACAAGTACAACCACCGAAAAATTTTTAAATGCTACAATGTTGAGTTTTCGTTGGTAAAGAATTCTAATGGGCTTTTGTAATCTAGATTAACACTTTGGCAATCTATTAATTAAGTATGTAGCGGTAAGAACGGCAATCCGACCAATAGGACTTTGGAACTTATTTTGAAACAAGAGTACCCGAGTCATTTCAAGTAGATGTCTATTTTTTCTTTCGGATACCACATTTTGTTGAGGTGTATATACACATGTATGTTTGGTTGTAAAATTCCTTTTTCTTTAAAGAAGTTTGAGAAATTTTGATTTACAATTCCGTTCCATTAATCGGATCTAAATATTTTGATTTTAGCTTTGTATTGATTTCTATAATAATTATGAAAATCTAAAAATTGTGAAAAAACTTCACTTTTATCTTTCAATAAATATAACCAAGTTGTTTTAGAGAAATCATCGATAAATATAACAAAATATTTGTATCCATTAAAAGAGTTAGTTGGGGCGGGTCCCCATACATCCGAGTGAATTAAATCAAACGGTTCCTCACTCTTAGAAATTGATAATTTAAAAAGGTAATCTAATATGTTTTCCTAACTTACAAGTCTCACAATTACTATTAATCTAAATTTTGAAAAATTAAAAAGGACTCTTAAAATCTTTGTCGGAAGGATGTCCAATTCCTTATATGCCAAAGTGTACTCCGAAACTCATTCATTTTTAGTGATGTTGAAATTGAATTTTTCTTCATTTTCAAATATAAAGCCCATTTTCTAGAAATCCTTCACCAATCATACTCTTGGTTATTCGAGCCTGAAAAATTCACATTGTTTGTTAAAAAAATGAGTTCACATTTAACTCATTTGTGATTTTACTAATGGATAATAGGTTAGTTGATGAGCAATTTTGTTTAAATTACAAAACATTTTGGATATTTTTGAGACATATGTTATTGAGCCCTCTCCAAGGATTTCCAATTTTTTTCCACCATTTGCAACCGTAACAAATTGGATTGGGTTCATATTTTCTAAAATGAGGTCAATAAATTATATTTCCGGTCATATGGTCAGTTGCACCTGGAATCCAATATCCATCTAGAATTTTTTGGAAAAAATGATAATATTTGAGATGCAAACCATACCAGAGGCTTTTCTGTTTTTGGGTTTGAGCATCACGGATAGCTGTTGGAGGAGAAGCCGCATGGGATCCAGAGGGTCAGTTGAAGAGGAGGCTCCAGTACTCCCACTGGGATTGTTATTTTTGGCGGAACGGTTCGGATCTTTCTTCCTCCTTCCCTTCCGCAAGAAACCCTTCTTCTTTCGCTGCCTCTGTCTCGTTCCAGCCCGCCTCTATCTCCTCTGCGATCTCCGCCTTTCTTGTGCCACTTGGGTCGGAGGTGAGGATTGAGGAACCAGCACGCCTCCTTGCGATGCCCCCTCTCTCCTACAGTGCTCACATTTCTCGATTTCTTGGTCTCTTCTCACCTCCGACCTATAACTAGGGTTAGGCCTTGCCATGGCCGCAAACCCTTTTGCCTCTGGATTTTCGAGTGATTTTGACCCCATAACTTCTCTTCTTGTTTCTTCTCCTTGCACCATTGAAGCCACTTCATCTGGGGATGGAAGTTCGGCTAGGAGAAGGATTGTGTGACCTTACAGCCTCATAGGAGGAGTCAAGACAGGCTAGAAATTGAAAGACCTCATCTTGCTCTTCTCGTTTTCGGATTTCAGAGAGGTCAGTTGTAGGGGGTCGATAGACCCGAATTTCATCCTTTTTTTCTGAAGAAATCCAAACACATCCATGGCCGATTGACCTGGTTGTTGCTTGCTTGTTGCATTTCTCCTCTGAATTTGATAGATGTGGGCATAGTTTTTCTTGTGGCCGTACAATTTTTCGGCTCGTTGCCAAATTTCTAATGCAGTATCTTTGTATGAGAGCAAATCAGAAACCTGTGGTTCCATTGTTGCGAGTAACCAAGTGATCACTGTGTGATCGCTGACTTTCCATCTTGCTAGTGCTATTTTTTTCGGGTTCAGTTGGAGGGTCTGACTGTTTGGGGGCTTGGCCCTCTGTGTTGATGTGGGCACTTTTTTCTCGGCCACTCAAGGCAAAAATGACTTGTCTTGCCCATACATGGTAATTTTTACCATTGAGCATCACCCCTGTGAGTTTTTCGTTGTGTTGTGCCATTGCGATTTTTTCTGGCTATTTTCTGGTAAAGAACAGCACTACTGGTATGCTGATTTGTTTGGTGAGATCAGGGTTGATATGTATTCTTTGCAGTTGCTGGTACTGCTGCTGATTTTGATCTTGAGTCAGGATTTTAATCCCGCTCTGATACCATGTTATTTTTGTGATGTGAAACAGAGAGTGAAAGATGATGAGAATTTGATATGTTCATTAACTTGTTGGGTTTGTACAGTATGCTATATATATAACAGAATGGAAATATAGCTGTTGGAAATAAACGGTAACTTTCTATAATAAGAAATAAAGGTTGAGTAACTTTATATCCATATTTAGTTGCTCCCTTTATTACTTATTTAGCCTATGATGAACAAAACCCGTTAAGGGTAATAAAACCCGTTAAGGGCTCTGAGGCTTATTTGTCCCTATTCTATTTTATTTTCCTACAATTCTATTTTATTTTTCTACAGGCGGGAACGGGAATGGATTTGGGTTTGGGTCTAATTTGAATGGCTGAAACACTGTGCGTGTGGGTTTAGGGTTTAGGGATAGGATAATAATCCGTGTACTCTCTTGCACATTTCTTTCGGAATGGATGAAGCAGCAAATACCTTCATCTTTTGTGGAGTATTATCCTATCACACCAGTCAGTTGGAAAACAAAATGTAACAGACGAGTTTCATGTAGTATTGTTGTTCATCCATTAATGCTTTTACAAGTGAAATATGCACTACAGATTATTAGTACTACCTATTTGCACTCATGAAGAGTAAGTAGCGTGATGCATTTCATATTCGTAATATTTTCCTATGAAACGGGTAGTTTAAAAATAATTTTTTTTTGTTTTCTATTAGGAAGATACAGATATGATCATATCACCATTAAATATTTTTAAAATTTCAAAATTCATCTAAATGATAGGCTTAACATAGAAAGGAATGAATATTTAAAGCAAGTTAATCAACAAAATTTACAAACCAATAACACAAGTATAATATAGTGAAGGTATATTAGAATAACAAAATAAAAATTACATAAACAAAACTAAATAACCTTACATATATTTTATATTTGATACTTTTAACAAATAACAAGTATATAACATATGAGAGTTTTTTTTCTGAAAAAAAAAAGAAGAGGAAAGAATAGCATTTGAATTCCAAACGCACAAATAGGAATTGTAATTATTTACATAGTCCCGTAAATAAGAAAATTGTAGCATGTAGTAATTAGCAAGTAATATCTCGTTTTGGTTTTGCGGTTATTACAGATTTGAATAATTTCGATACCTACATTATTTTAAGGAAAAAATATTTAAAAAAAAAAGGAACAGAACTCAGGAGTTGCAAGCGTCGTCTGATAATGAGTCAGACGGTTATGATGACCCCAATCATCAATAGTGCAGAGTCATCATTGTTCTGTTCAAATTTGTTGGGGTGAGAGAGGCTCGAACTCTCGACCTCAGGATTACTCAACAAGCTATGAGACCTACGCGCTAGCCAACTGCGCCACCACCCCTTTTGTGAAGTTTCCAGTTTTATAATATTAATATTCTCAATGAAACCTTCAATCTATTTAAAACTTTCCAGATTGATCTAAGAAACAACTAGAAATTCTAAACTAGGTTTAGCACGGTTAATCGAAATGGAAACAGATTTCCAGTTCTACTGGAATATTTCACAACTCAAAAAGGAAAGTCAATTATTGCTAATCAAAGGCAGCAACTTAAATATTCTTTGGTGCAACTTAAACGTAATGGTTTGAAATTTAAATATTCTTTGAAAGTGTGGTTAATATTTTCTAGGGGCATTAACTATATATGTATATATCTATATCTACATAGAAGAATCCATTATGAGGTACCTAATAGATAAGAAGCTTTACGCAGTTATACTCTAGTGGAGAATTAGGAATCAGGATTTTGTTGTCGCAAGATGGTCATGTACTCGTCCAAATATGGATGAATGTCGGTGAGGTATTGCAAAACATGAAAATGTGCTAGTGCTATCATTTTATATTTGGACACGATTAATTTAAAACCGATTGTGCCTACAACGTGAAGTCTTCTCTCATGCCGAGATTTAGGGATGCCGATAGCTTTTAATTCATTCAGATAATTAGAACAATACTCAACAATCTCTTCTGCAGCATAGGCTCTTATAATGCTGCCATAGGAACGATATCGGTTCCTCACATATCTCTTTAAAAATCTCATGTATCTCTAGAACGGATATATGTACTGCAAGAAAACTGATTCACACATCTTAATTTCTCTAACTATATGAATAATTAAATGAACCATGATATAAAAAAAAACCACGAAAAATATATTTTAAGATGATAAAGAGTGACAACAACCTCTTTTATAAATCATCCAACTTATCAGGATCAGGGCATTAACTATATTTATCATGTAGAATACATTGTCGGGTACATGATAGATAATAACTTCTTCGCAGTGACATACTAGTTTATGCCCAAACTAAATATAATCGAGGGCTATTCAAGGTTGCATAGAGCCTCATATCCAAACGAGTTTCTAGCTTGGACCTGGTTTACTATCTTTGTCGTAGAGCACTGCAGTAATATCGACGTGGATCCAACATTCAGGTTAATTTGTAGGCACATTTTATGTAAGAACCAACCTCCGTAGGCGCATATCACGTTCCGGAACTCGGAAAACACAATTAGAAGTTAGTCCCACAATAAGGATGACACGCACAAATCGAGAAATGGTCCAATTTTTTTTCTCATTTCTTGCTTTGCTTGGGCCACTGCTTTCCTATGCATATCCAGCTATTCGATCCAAGTCTCGTGCGCCATTTTTTTTTCCTTTCGTTGTTTTCATCTTTTTTCGCATTTGTTTAGTTCGTAGTTGGAGGTTTCAATCTGTACATTGTATCCTTAACTTTCTGCCTATCGATTTGTTCGTCTCTTCTACTTATTAATATCTTCTCCAACTTCACAGCCTCGATTTGTTCGTCTCTGTACATTGTATGAGTTTGTTTTTTTGTAGATTTTGTTCTTCAGATTTGTTATCTTTTGGCTTGTCTGACGTTGGATTAGTCAGGTTTTCAATTATTGAATTACTTTTATTTTCCCTCTTTTTTCATTTTACTTTTTTTTTTTAATTCGATTTTGCTCTCTATGCTTTGTGCGTGTCATCAAATCTCCAGCAGTTTCATTTACGGAAGCACTGACTCCTCAATTGCGGTATGTACCATTACTTCTCAGTTCTTAATGTAAATATTTGCAATTTATGAAATTATCTTGTACCAATTTGGTGCTATACCTGTTGTTGTTGGCTCCTTTTGCATAGCCATTGTTCCAATTTCCAAATCATTGAAATGTGGTAATACATACTTTAAATGTGCAGATCAGTTTCTCCCATTTATTTTGTTCAATTTGATCAAAGATGTGATCACACTTTAAATGTGGAATTACAAAATGACCACTAAAGCAACTCTGAAATATCTCACTCCATGACCACACTTTGGTATGCAAAACAATACCCCGTTTTGCATCTCTGTGCATGCTTTATTTGTAGTAATCAAAGAAATTAATTTAACAGTGACAAGAAAAATTGATAAATTGTGGTCAAGAAAAAATATTTATGAGTTTGTTTTTAATTCCATCAGTACCAAAAGCAAAAGAGATCGGAGCCGGCTCTGTCACGGAATGGCACGGCACGCGTGTCAGTTACGTGCCGTGACTCGCGTGTCCTGTGCCGTGACCATTCTCGTGCTGTGTCCATCTTTTGAAACTTTGGCACGGCACGGCACGGCACGTGAAAGATTTAGTCACGACACGGCACGTAGTCACGCGAGTCACGTGTAATTAGGACAATTAGATATTGATTTAATGGTGAATCTTGAATAAACTAATCTAAATTATAATTAAATGGTCACGCGAGTCACGTATGGTCACGGCACATTTAGACACGGCGTGACTCACGTGGCGTGACCATTCGCGTGCCGTGACCACCCCTTGACATTTTGATTTAGCTAATCACCAAAAGAGAATGAAATATATTACTTTTCAAATAATAACTCCATCATCCAAACTATTATATTGAACCAAACAACCACAAACTTTCTAATTTTGGACAATTCCTCTCTAAACTTCCAATTGAAAAAAAAAAAAACAAGTTAGAAGGGTTGGATTTTTATCCCTTATTTATTTATTTTTTATAGTATAACTTATGTAAAATAATATTGTTTCATAAAATATATGCAAAAATAAAAAACGATTAAATACATATTTATTTTTTAAATTTATCTGATAATTAAGCAAAAATCAATGCATAACTTGGTGAAAAGTTCTGAGAGAAATAAAGCATCATTTATCGTCTCTTGATCAGTTGATCTGATCTGTTATTAATCATGTTGAAAAGGGGTGTAAAACAGAAAAATAAAAACAGAAACAAGCAATTCTAACTTAAAAGAGGAAATAATATATAGATAGTGTACCTGTACTGTTGGATTTAGAGTTTGAGCTCTCCCGGGTTACACAAGAAATTTGTCTTAAGTCACTGAATAACAGGTCCCACCAGCTCCTAAAAAGCTCATAAAGGAAAAAAATAAAAGAAGCTTGTGGGGTCAAGACTCACAAGGGTACAGTGAACCGGGACTCGACTTCACTCGCCAAGAAAAGAAAGAAAAGGTTCGCCTGGCCACGGCTACCATTTAAATCTTTATAAGCCTCCGCTCTCTCTCTCTCTCTCTCCAATTTCTTACCCTGCGTCCCTGCGCCATTAACGCACTATTCAAACAAAACAAACCTATACCACTCAACTCAAAAGCAACCAACAGAATCCGAAATACAAGCGATGGAGAAATCGGAGAAAGGCAAAGAAGTCTCCACTTCGATACTCGAGAGCAGAATCGCGCCATCACTTACTGATGTACTGGATACGCAATCCAAAAGCGAGTTACCCCAAGATCCGACCAATGGCTCACTCGGGTCTGAGTTCCCGGCCTTAAGCCACCCCAGCAACACTACAAGTGTCCCTAGCAGCAGTTCTACCAATACCAATGCCGGTGCGTCAAGCTCAAATACCAGTCAAGAACTGACCTTGTTCAGTAGGACCAGGTTTGGTGCCAGTACTCAGACCAATGCCGGTGCATTGAGCTCAAATACCAATCAAGAAACCCAGATTGCTGCGTCCTCGTCCAATGCCGGTACCCATACCAACGCCGGTGCATCGAGCACAAATACCAGTCAAGAACCCCAGATGGCTGCATCCACATCCAATGCTGGTACCTCTGGAGATTCTGGTGCTGGTGATGTTGGAGTTAATGATTCTGGTATTGCTGTAGGAGCCAATATAGGTGATCACCCGTTAGCACCAATGTATACTCTGATAGACACGATCAAGCAAGAGACAGGTTACATTCGCTCAATGGCAGCTCTTCACAATTGGGTTCTCTTCACTGGATCTGATAACAGCCTAGTACGCATGTGGCGTAAAGGGCATGCAGTTGAGCATTTTAGTTCCTCTAGCGGGCCTATAAATGCCATGCTTTTCCAGGACCCGGAAGCCCGTATCTTTTGTGCGCATGATGACGGCGCAATTACGGTTTGGGAGAAAGATATCACGGGAGGTGTGTTTAAGAGAATCAAGAGACTTCAAACAGTGAGTGACTTCTTACAGAAGTCAATTTCTTTCACACACGACAAGGCAGTATCTTGTCTGTGCTTAAGTGGAAATGGTGGTGAATTTATCTACTCTGGCTCAAAGGACCACACTGTGAAAGTGTGGCGTATCCGGGGTAGCGGGACCTGGAAGCTTGTTGAAACCATCCCAGATCATAAAGGTCCCATATATGCATTGGCAACACAGGACAGAGTATTAAGTTCTGCCTCGAGTGATGGCACGATGAAATTGTGGATTAGAGAGCTGTATGGCAAAAAGGAAGACAAAGTGAGACACAAATTAAAGAGGACGTGTGTATTTTCAGGTGCAGTGGTAAACGCAATCAATTTGGGCGTAGATGATTTTATCTATGTAGGATTGTCTGATGGTAAGGTGATGAGCTGGAGTCTTTACACTATGCTTATAACTGAGGATGATAAACCCGAGGTCATGAGTATCCACAAAGCCGCTGTCACTTGTCTGGCCAGCTTGCGTTTTGGTCCGTTTGTTTTTTCGGGGTCGGTAGACATGACTATTTGTGTTTGGAGAAGGCAATTAGTAGGCCAGGAATCATTTGGTCCGCTTCACACACTTGTGATGGTGCTGAAAGGGCATTCAGGCCCGATTCGCTGCATTGAGACCGACTATGACTGGGAAGCGGATGCTACTGGGCCAGAGGACGGTGGATTGTGTACAGTGCCTCTACTGATGGGGCGCTCAAGGTTTGGCGTGTGTATGATCGACCAATGCCAAGGCAATACGTGAGCAAAAGTGAACATCGCTTGCAGGTAGAATTGCGTAGACTAAGAAGTATTTGATTGGAGAATCAGCAATCTGTTTTTTATCAGATTTCCTTATCAGACCGACGTGTCACCAGCGGATTGGTGTTTTTTTTTTTTCTCTCTTTTATTGATTGGAGAATTAGCAAATAAGGGAATTGGACAGGGTTTTGAGGTTAATTTTTCTTTTGTTGTATTTTGAACTCATGTGGTTTGTTTGCTGCTGGTGATTTGTTCATATTGGTTATTCTGTGGATAAATTTTAGTAAAAAATAAATGCGGAAAGTTCTTGCTGATTGTAAGTACAGATGTGGATTATGATATAGTTTTAAGTTGCTTAATTCATATATATATATATATATGGGTTTGTTTCCTGTGGTGTTTAATTTAGTTAAATTAATTGTTGTAGTGTTGTAGTACGTGTTATACACTGAGATATGCGAATATGCGATGGTCTGTTCTATACCAGTTCATGTTGTGTAATGGAAAAACCCATCTCTTTGGTGACAACCTTTGGTTCAGGTTGTGTAATAGAAGTTCATTGATATGTCTGTTAGTGAGAAAATAAATTCTTGGTAATCTTTGAATTAGATTACTCGACCCATAACCGATCCAAGATACTCCAAAAGTGATCATACCCATAACGGATTGGTCTGTTTTTGATCATATTTCCTTATCAGATCAATAGGTATTTTGTTTTATTTTTTCTGGTATTCATTTATGTCCAAATTAAAATAAAGAACCTAGTTAGTTAAGGTGGTAAAAGATTGATTGGAGACTTTGAGGTTAATTTTTCTTTTGTTGTATTTTGATCTCATGTGGTCTGTTTGTTGCGGGTGTTAATTTAGTTAACGATTGAAGACTGATCGTCATGAATAAAAAATTATAACTCTAAGAAGAAGGAAAGATCGACAATCGTTAAAATTAGAATTTTTTTTTTTTTTTTTTTGGAAAGGTGTTGAAATTAGAAGTTAAAACACAATATATGACGAGTGAGGCTATGGTACTATGCATAGCGCATATTGACCCGCGTTATGAACTCAATCTTTGATTTGAAAGTCCTAACGGTCGATCTAAACCGTTCAACATGGTTTTCATATAAATATGTACTTGTAATTTAAATTTTACATTTTTTAAATATTTTTACTAATTTTTATGAATTAGTTATAAAAAAAAACTGACTTGTATAAAAATGAAAAGGTGCATATGAAAGCACTTCACTGAAATAGAAAAAATTAGATGATTTGAATCAAAGCTGCAAAATAGGAAATTTTCGATGATTTAAATCAAACCTAAAACTACATCACCGAGTGAAGAATCAAAGCTGCATCTACCTTTGAAATAAAAAAAAATGAAAAGCACTCAACAAAGGTGCGAAAGGAAATTTAGCGTGAGCGATAAATCAATCTAAACCAATCTCAGAGATGCCAACGAAAGAAAAAAAAAGTACCGAACAAGATGAGTGTCAATAGAGAGAGCGCGTTAACGACAATAGTCGTGCAATGTCATATTTAGAAATTGTTCGTCGAAGAGTTATCAATTTACGCCAGAGAAAACAAACTCTAAACCCTAAATCCTAAACAAGTCCTACAATCTCCATTATAATTAGGGTTTACATGCAGTGCTTAGTTTTATTCTAAATCCTAAAGCACCTTTCTGTCAGTATAAATGTTGAGGAATAATAGAGTTAATTGGCCACAATTTTTTTTTTTTTTTCAAATTTTGAATATTTATATATAATTTTCTATATAATTTAGAATAAAATAATCCTCATAGTCTGATGAATATGTCCTAAAAATCCTCCCAAAATTCTGTGGCCTACGATCAGGGGCGGATCTACTGTAGCACAGGGTAGGGCAACTGCCCTACCCTGAAAATTCAAAACTAATTTACAAATACTGGATTTTGGACCTTTGCCCTACCCTGGAAATTGATATTGCCCTACCCTGTAGTTGATTATCTAAATTTTATGGAGTAAATTGTGTTATAATACTATTTTTGTTGTTTTTGTTATCATGCTTTATCTAATATCCGATTATTTAATGAGTTTGGACCCGATTATCTATTTAAATCCGATTCAATAATTTATTGCCCTACCCTGATCAAAATCCTGCATCCGCCCCTGCCTACGATTTAAATATTGGCAATTCAATGAAATCCGTCGCTACGTGATTTTTGTTCGTTGCCTTTTCTTTTCCCTAACTGATCTAAATTTTGTTTTCATCTCACTTTCATTCCTCAAGTAATTCATAGGAAAAAAAATTCGATATATTTGAATATCATTAGATCGTTCACAAGCAAACTCTACGCGGCATCTTTTTTTTTAAAGAGTTCATCGTGCTAAAATGTAAACGGATTAGATATTATTCATTTTGTATTTAGATCAGTATTCGAATATTTTACGAATACAGAGATATTTAGTGAATATAAATACGCAGAAGAATATATTTAATGGATATAGAAATATTATTTTCAATTCAGAAGCGATTACATTTTTTTTAAAAAGGAACAAATATCTAGATCGAATTTTGTAATATCCATATATCCGTTTAGAGGCCTACAGATAACTTTAATTTGGGCTTTCAGGTAATATAAAAGAGGAGGGATTCAATTACACCATTTTTTTGACACATTTTGACACTGTTTTTTTATAGATCAATTTTGCAATTTCAAAATTCAAATAGTCGATCCGAACCGTTCAACATGATCACCATATTAAAATGTGCTTGGAGATCAAATTTTACATATTTTTTGAATTTTTTTACTATTTATTAAGATGGTTACAAAATCGTTGTTTTTTAATGGGTCTGAAAACAACGATTTTGTAACCATCTTAATAAATAGTAAAAAATTCAAAAAAAATGTAAAATTTGATATCCAAGTACATTTTAATATATCCATCATGTTGAACAGTTTGGATCGACTATTTGACTTTGAAAATGGTAAGCGTCAAAATGTGTTAAAAAAAAGATGTAATCTGATCCCTTCTCAATATAAAATTGTATTACCAACTCAATTACACCTAGTCCCATGCATATATAATTTTATATTACTTTATACATTTTGGATAATAATATTATCATAATTGGGGGCCACTAGCAAATGTTCTCCAAAAAAAATCATAATTAGTGATCAAATGTTTTTAGTTAAACATAAATTCTTGTTAGCAAACAAATTTGCATTAAAAAAGTTATGTAGTTAATTACATAAAAATATAATGTGTGCAAATTTTTATGAAATATGTGATACTTTTTTTTTTCCTAGTATGTGAACTATATATGCATTCGCTAACATTTGTATCGTATTCATTTAATATTTAATTCATATTGTATCACAACTTAACAGAGATGATTAAATTCCAAGACTTTAATATTACCTGTTATTCAGATCAAAACCGTTAGTATTCGTTGAGATTTGTGTACGAAAAGTTTAAACGGTTGGGATCTGAATAACAGGTTCTTGTTATTCCCAAGGAATAACAGCAGATTTATTTCTACAAAATCATATCTCCCGGTCTTCTACTAGGGGTGTAAACGGATCGGATATTATCCGATTTTATCTGGATTCGAATCCGAAAAATAGTGAATTCGGATACGGATATTATCGGATACGGATCCGGATTCAGATAGGGGTACGTTTGGATGCACTCTAGAATAGCTCGAATAGCTACTATTTGAGAATAGTAAATAAGAATAGCACTAACCTTGATGGTAAAAAAGAGTTTGGAGAATAGCTACTATTTGAGAATAGTAAATAAGAATAGCTACTATTTGAGAATAGTGCTAACTTAAAGCTATTCGGAATAGTAAAAAAGTTGAATGCATATTTGGAATAGAGTTTGGAGGGAATGAATAAACTTTTTGTTGGATAGCGAAATAGCCCTATTCTTCCTGTTCCGAATAGCAACTGAGGTTGTTTGGATGAACCTAATTTAGAATAGCAATGCTATTCTAAGAATAGTACTATTCTCAGATGATCCAAACAATAGCCCTAACGAATACGGATACGGATAATTATTCGTATCCGACATTTTATTTAGTTCGGATTAGGGGTGTCAATGGGTACAGTACGGGTCGGGTGGAGGCATTTTCATACCCATACCTATTAAAATTGATTTTACCCACACCCTACCTATACTCATTAAAAATTGATCTTACCCCTACCCTTACCCGTTAATATTATCGGGTAACCAAATGATAGCGGATGAATAACGGATATTACTAATATAATAATTAGTTTTATTATATTTTACAAATTAAATATAAAAAACTCATTCATTTCACACATATGTAATTACATTTCTAATAAAAAATAAAAATAAATGTGCAATCAATTCCAACTAAATTGTTTTTTATAAAGGAAAAAAATTTAAAAACATGGATACATATTTAGGTGAGTTGGAAATTAAATTGAATATATATTTAGATTTTATAATTACCCTGTAAGGTAACGGATATGAAATAGTCATTACTCATAAATTTCAACTGGGCCCAGCGGCCTGTTACATTAAACTTTGATATTGATTTCCGTTTCTCTGCATTCTGACTGTCTTGGCTCTGTCTACTTTCTTACTGACTATAACTCTTACATATAATATATTTTAATTGACTTCTTCTACAAGCTTCGACAATGTTTTTCATTTGCTACTGTTCAAGTCACGCACGCAAATCTCATATTCTAATTCTCTGAAAACTTCTAAGTTCTAAATCTCTTCGCTCGGACCGAAATTTTTATTAATAACCCCAAACAAAAGAAAAATATCAAATCTAACCCCAGTTCCAAAATTTTTTCAAAAATAACCTAACCGCCCCATGATTGGGCGGTCCGCACCCCCCCCTAACCGCCCCATGATTGGGCGGTCTACCCCCCCCTAACCGCCCCCCATGGGGCGGTTTAGTTGAATTTTTTTTTTTTTTTTAATAAAACCCGCCAGCCCCCCCACCCTACCCTAACCGCGCAGCCAGCCCCCCCTGCCTCCCCACACCCCCGGCCAGCGCCCAGCCCCGCCCCCTGCCGCCCTCCCCGACCCTCCCCGCCCCTCCCCCGGCCCTCCCCTCCCCTCCCCTCCTCTCCCTCTCCCTTCCCCCTCCCCTCCCCCCCCCCCCCCCTTGGCCGGCCCCACCACCACCCCCCCCCTCCTTTCTCTCTCGGCCACCCTCTCTCTCTCCCTCTCTCTCCCTCTCTCTCTCTCTCGGCCATCTCTTCCTCTCGATCGATCGTCTTCGGGTAAGTTATCGTAACTCATAATTTTATTTTTGGTAGGAATTGAGGTGTTAATCGTGTGCGGGTTGTTGATTTTCCCGACGCGATTAAATTGTGCGGTTTAGGTTAGAAATTAAATTAGGGTTTAATTAGGGTTTAGACTTTAGTTTAAAATTTTAATTGTTAAATTGTGCGGGTTGTTGATTTTCCCGACGAGATAGAATTGAACAAAATTAGGAGTTAGGGTTTATAAATTAGGGTACAAAATTAAATTAGGGTTTAGCGAAATAAATTAGGATTTTGGGTACCAAATTAAATTAGGGTTTATGTTTTAGCGAATTAAATTAGGATTTAGGGTACAAAATTAAATTAGGGTTTATGTTTTATAAATTAAATTAGGGTTTATAAATTAAATTAGAGTTTAGGTTTTATAAATTAAATTAGAGTTTATAAAGTAGGGTTTATAAATTAAATTAGGGTTTAGGTTTTAGCGAATTAAATTAGAATTTATGGTACAAAATTAGTGTTTCGATTTAAAATCCCTACATTATACATTTTTATATCTAAAATTGTGAAATTTAAGTTATTTGTAAATTATGCACTGCAGATACTATGGAGAGGGGCGGTAGTTCGTCCAGTACAGAGGCTCCCAGTGCATCCGGTGCAGAGCCTCTCGGTGCAGACCACGCTACACATGCAGCTGATACATTCAGCCCTCTTCTGTGGATTCCACACATTCAGCACAGGGTGGCGCTCGCATCTACGGAGGTAAGTTGTTTTTTAAGCAATTCAGTTCAAATTACAGATTTTTAATATGGCATATAGTAAGTCACTCAGAATGAAATTATTGTTAAATACAGGACGAGACGATGTTGACCGTGAGACATCGCACCTCCGGGATACCGTACGTCGGTCATCCTCTGATGGAGCAGTGCATTATGCATCTCGGATTGTACCAGCTTGCTACCATGCCACAGGGTCAGATCGACCAGGCTCTGATGAGCGGGCTCGCGGAGAGATGGCGACCGGAGACTCATTCGTTCCACTTACCCTTTGGGGAGATGACCGTGACCTTAGCAGATGTGAGCGCTCTATGGGGTCTACGGATCGATGGGGATCCTATCAGCGGTGTCTCCGACAGTCCACTTCATGTGGGGATGATACGGCGGCTTCTTGGGGTAGAGGATCCAAAGACGATACAGAAGAAGAAGAAGAAGAAGGATGATGAGGAGTTCCGGTATTCGGGGTACTGCATTAGCCTAGCGGCGCTCCGTGATCACTTTTTCCTGCATCGGATCACAGCCGAGACCACTGATCTGGAGGCCGTCAGGAGGTAATAATTGAGAATCTTGAAATTTAAATATGTTACGAACTCATCCGTGAAAATCATTAAATTTATCTTTACTATTTTATATTTTTAGGTATGTGAGGGCTTTTGTGCTGGATCTCTGTGGCAGCGTCATGTTCGTGGACTCCAGCGGTGACGCGGTTCCGATTATGTTCCTCTCTCTGCTGACAGAAATTGAGAAGCCATCGAACTGGAACTGGGGCGGAGCTGTGATCGCCTACTTATACCGTAGCCTTTGCCATGCTTGCTTGGTAAGTTTTCACAAATTTTTCGGAATTTAAATTATAATAAGTAGGGTTCAATAATCACCAACACATTCACCTCATGTCCAAAATATAGGTGAAGAACAAGCAGATCCACGGACCGCTTCTTCTACTCCAGCAATGGTCGTGGTCTCATTTGCCGGTATGTCGGCCAGTTCGTCCGTCTCTTGTCCCTTACTTGAGGAGGCAGGATGCCGAGAGGTGTCCCGCGTACGGTGCCATATGGGGCGACCGATTTAGGTACGAGAACATGGGCAGGGGGAGAACTGTGGGGATTTCATATGTCCGGAGTCAGCTCCAGATGCTTCACGAGAGCAGCGTCGACTGGTTCCCCTACCGAGAGTTCTACGAAAGGAACGCATTTTGTCGACTGACATTGGAGCAGAGGCATCTCTGGTTTTATCGGGGGCCGTGTGTATGTTACTGGATTGTTGAGTACACGTATCCAGATCGCGTGACCCGACAGTTTGGTCTGGACGCATTTGTCCCGCAGTTCCCAGAGCTTGGAGAGGCTGAGACCACCAAGTTGCACAAGTAAGTTACTTAATTGCTCTCCTACCGTTACTTGTTCAGTTCTGAACTTGATTAACATTCTTTTTTTAATTTAAATGTACTGCAGGACTAAACACAATAAGCCCAACGTCGACTGGAGCACGCGCCACGCAGAGCATATCATCCAAGCACAGTCTCCACAGTTCCACATGTGGCAGCCTCCTACGGCCGATGATGTCACACTGGGCGCAGGGCCTGGAGGATTGAGGTACTTAGTCTGGTACCAGAGGTGGGGCATGCCCTCGGTATACCTCACGGGCCATTGGGGTGAGACCCTTCGACGGAGGCTTTCTCGTGCAGGGTCGAGTGGTTATATGTCATTCGGACCGATGCAGGCTCGCCAGGTAATTACTTACGAAACTAACATATTTAAAGCATTAAATGTTTATTTAGTTTTTCCTAAAAAATTAATAAATACACTTTGTGCAGATTCTTACCGGTATCAGAGGAGTGGCACACAGCTTGGTGTGCATGGCACGAGATGGTTGGCGAGCAGTGGGATGTACAATGCTCCAGCACACTGCTCCTATGGTGGAGGACTCCGGCTTTGACGACCGCCTCGTTGGCATGTTGCATGACAGTGGGGAGAACATCAACTGGCGCGAGATACAGCCCACACCACTAGATCCGGATCAGCCCAGAGTCGCTATATACGGTGCTGAGATGCCGCCACCTCCTCCAGGTAATTTGATTTTGTCGTACACAGTCATTTCTCGGTACAAAAACTATTCTAATTAATTTGTCTTCAATTATGCAGTGGATGAATCAGGTTGGGGCTTCCACGAATGGGTGTTGAATAACAATGCGTGGAGCGCTTACTACAATGAGTATGGAGTTCCGGTGCAGGTTGGACAGGTAGCAAAAATTTATTATTTATTCAACTTACTACTTATTTGTATGTAGCAAAACTAACATTGTTTCCATTAAGGGTGGAGCTCCCCCACGACATTCCACTCCGGAGTTCACTATGGATGACTTTATCGGAGATTATGCCGGGGATGAGAGACGGAGCCTCCACATGCCACGATATCCGGAGGCCAGACAGCACGATGACGAGGCCAGTGGGAGTGGAGCACAGCATGCAGATGCATATGCATCTGCTATATTTGGCACACCGCCTCCTCCGCCTACGTATCCATCGACCTGGGAGCCATGGGAGGTGTCTACTATGCCGCCTATCCCCCCACTGGTGGAGGATCCGTGGGCCGAGGCGGATACAGCCGCACAGGAGGAGGAGGTTCACGTGAGGCGTGTACAGCCGCATAGGGACCGCCATCCACCCCGTAGGTTGGATCTCTCCGGTCGTCGCCCTCGTCCTCGTCGTTAGGTTTTTTGTTCTTGTAGTCTGATAGCTTTTCTACTATTGTATATTCAGTTTGGAGTGTTTTATCTTATGTTGCGGACATTTAGATTACGTAGTTTGGATTTTTTTTTGGTGGACTTACCATTTATATTACATATTTTTCACTGTTTATCACGTTATCCAAATCGACAATTATTATAAAAGAATCGACAGTTCTAACGTCAAACGACTCATTCACTTTCAACCAATTCTTATTTAAAATTACAATAATAAAAATAAAGCATTTTCATATAAAAATTACAATAGAAAAAATATATCTTCATATATGTTGTAAATATATCTTAATAAAAATATATCTACAAAACAAATATATATTTAATATATCTATAAAAAATATATATATCTTATAAATATATCTTAATGAAAATATATTTACAAAAACAAACATGTCTTAATATATCTTAAAAAAAATATATATATCTTATAAATATATTTTACTAAAATAAATATCCTAACATATCTGTAAAAAAAAAAAAAAAAAAAAATGCCTAACCGCCCCCTAATGGGGCGGTTTTCTTGGCCGTGTAGACCGCCCAATCACTAGGCGGTTTGGTGGGTAGGGTGAACCGCCCAGTGATGGGGCGGTTAGGTTACTTTTGAATTTTTTTTCAGATGGAGGTTAGATTTGACATTTTTCATTTGTTTGAGGTTATTAATAAAAATTTCGGTCGCTCGGATTGCTCTCATCAAACTAAGGATTGATTAATGATAACCAATAGCTGGACAAATAATTAATTAATGGCAATCAATAAATCAACTAATTTGTATAATTTGTGTCAATTGAATAATTAATTAAATTAAAAGAATTATACTTGCTGCTGATTAAAAAATTCTTTGTACATAAATTATGATATTTTGTTTAATAAATTAATTTATTAAACTATATATGCATATATACTTATGATTAATTACCTGTATATTTAGACCGCATAGCATCGATATATAATTTTGTTGAAGAAGTAGAAATAATTTATTTTTAATTATTCAAATTATATTTATATCCGTATTACTATCCGTTCGATATCCGATCCGTATACATATTTGTTTAATATCCGATCCACATCCGTATAGTTCCGTATTCGTATCCGTATTCGAAAAATTATAACGAATAAGAATACGGTACGAGCATTGTCCAATCCATATCCGACCGTTTACACCCCAGACTTTGAATTCGTATTCTCTGCATTAACTCAAAAGAGAATCTTTTGAGTTAATGCATCTCGATCATTCAATATATTTTAAAATTCGTACAAACTAGATCTGCACTAATATTAAAGAGCTTCTATGTTACAGCCGGATTGACTCCGTTTAGAATGAGACGGTTGAAATTCATTAACTCAAAAATTCCCTTTTCAGTTAATGCAGAGGATACGGATCCCCAGACTTCTACCCTTTCCGGTTGCCCCAAGAGGAGACTCCATTCTCTCTCCTCTCCGTTCCTGCGACGCACACTCTCCTCTCCGTTCCTGCGACGCACAGCACGTCTCCAGTCCTTACCGTCAATGGAGGACTACCCGGAGGAGCTCCGCACGCCTCCAGTGGCGCTGGTCTGTCTCGCCGGTTGCCCTGAGCTTCACCATCCCATCTCTGCCTTCCTCCACTCTGAGCAGCCTCCGATCAACACTCTCGCCTTACCTGATTTCTCCAAAGCTTCTGTTTTAGCGCGTAAGAAGAGCAGGGATCCACTTTCCCAGCCTACTCCCGCCCCGCCATCTGGCATTCTTAAGCGTGATTGGCTGCTCAAGCACCGCACGCGGGTCCCAGCAGTGGTCGCGGCGCTGTTTCGTGCCGATCAGATTTCAGGTGATCCTGCGCAGTGGCTTCAGGCTTGCACAGATCTAGAAAATTTGAAGTCAGTTCTAATTTTGTTTCATTTTTCAATTTAATTTTAGTTTGTTGACTGATTGAACGTCGAGTGCATCTCTGAAACTTAGATGCTTCAGGTCATGACATATTGTTCTAATGTGATTCTTGGTTGAAACAGATCAGTGGTTCATGGAAGGAGTACGCGATTAGTTGTTGTTCTAGTGCATACACAAGAAACTGGTGAGTTCTTACTTCTAACTTATGAATTGAGCATTTTGGGATGCTGATTTACATGTAAGACCTCATAATGATACTGTAATAGCAATCTTAATTTTATTCAATGATGTACTTCTGGTACAATGTATGTGAGCGCAACTTTTTGCAGAGCAGTATGGTGTGCAAAAGTTATAATACTTCGAAATCATTGGTATCAAATAATCAGAATGGTCAACCATATGCAAAAATGGTAACATGATGGAATAGACGATAAATGCCTCAATTAACCAAAAAAGGTTGTGCAATTCATTCCTCAATTAAGCCTTAACCAGTGGCGGAGGAAGAAAACTTCCTTAGTGGGGCCAAGAGCTATTTTGTATGGTTGATTGCAAGAAACTACACCAAAAAAATTTTGTGGTTATTTTAAAATTTTCTTTTAATTTCATTGGGACAACTAACCCCAGATTCCTGTAAGCGGTCCTAGCCTCAACTAACTTCAATCATACAAATTAGGTCTACGAAATCTATTGATGAAAAATTCAAATGATCTTGTGGCCTTGCATCACTTGTTTACCTCAGATTCTTAGAAAACTAAAGCTTAGTTGAGACAGAAAATCGTCAGGGGCCCGTTCGGCAAATCATTGGAATAGAGGAAAAGTGGAATTCGGAATAGGCTTCAATTCCTCACTATACTGGTCATGTTCGGTTGATGGTGGAAGAGTATTGGTAAACGAGCCAAACCCATCTCTTGAAAAATGCCAATTCCTCTATTCCACCTTTCCCATGGAATAGGGAATTGGCTCATAGAGGAATAGAGGAGGGACCAAAATGTAAAAAACAGGGGTTTGACTGTAAAAGTTCAAACCCAATTCCACTTTTCTCAATTCCCCAAAACCACTCACTTCTTTTCTTGTTCGGCGGGAATATAACCTCTTTTCCACTCTATTCCTCTATTCCACTCTTGCCGAACATGCCCCAGGAATTTAGTGGTATGCACTAATGTATCTTACAGCAACACTAAGATCATGTTCGGTGTGCAAGTTCCTTAATCTCTATAATGCTCAGTGTTATTTAAAAGTATCAAAAATGTATGGTGTTTTGCTTATGTATCAAGTGCAATTTTCAATTATTTGTATGTGACAATTTCCTCTTTTGTCAGAGGAGCCGAGTGAGGATCTGATGATTGCTTTGAGGAAACGAGCTGAAATTGAACCTAAACATCTTGTCACGTTTGTTCAAAATGATGCCTCTGACTTGAGACAATCTCTCAACAAGTAAGTGATTTATACTTAGGGATAGCTGGTGTTGGCTAAAACATGGGCCGATTTTAATTTTACTCTTGGTTATTTATGTATTTGTTTAATTTTTTTTTTCCTGTTTACTTATGTACCAAATACTGTCTGATTTGTGTTTTATTATTTAGACTTGCGAGTCTCTTTGCGGAGCTTTGTTTGATATACTATAAGGAAGAGGGCCGTAGAATAAGAAGCATCATTGAAAAGAGGAGTTCTCCTTATCCTGAATTAAATATTCGCTATTGCTTCAAGGTAACTACTCTTTCTCTCTCTCTCTATCTCTCTGCACTTTAGTCTGTCTGTTTGCATCGACCAATGTTTGTAAGTACCTGGGCTATAATTGCACGTGTAACAGTAGGGATCAGCTTTTTATTAGATAATTGGTAATATTGTTCAAGTGATCTTGTTCCATTCAATTAACATCATTTTCAATCATTTTCCAGATTGCCATCTATGCCGAATTTAGGAGGGATTGGAATGAAGCACTGAAATTCTATGAGGAAGCATACCGTGTTTTACGGGAAGTGAGTTCCAATCCTCCATCTTTATATTAGATTGCTGTAGTATTTTGATTTGTTAGAATTAGCAATAATAAAGGTGCTGAATAATATAAGTAAAAATACCGTGAATTTCTTGTAGCGGGATCAAGCATTTTTGGAATTTATACTTTTTGGTACTGGTTTGAAAATTACCTTAATAATTTATACCTGTTTTGTGTAATTCTGGTTCAGCAAGATCTGGTTTAATCACCATCGTCCTGGTTGATTGATTTTGGCAAATCCAATGTTAATAAACTATCTCGGTCCTACTTCTAAACAGAATAGACAAACAGGTGAGTTAATGTGCACATGTGAGTAAAACTGGAAAAAAAAATGAATATAAAGGTGGCTTGAAACAATTTGATTCCTATAGGTAACCATGTAACTCATTTGACAGCTAGCTGACCTGATGATGCGATTCTATAATACTTGTTATCTTAATTCTTTGCCAGCCTAATACAAACCTCATCTTCTTTCGTAAATTATAGCTAAACAATAAAAAGGTAATCAACATGATGGAAGTAAGTTGACAAACAAATTAGCATCATTTAATTGATCTATTATTTGCATGGCCCTGATACTTGCTGGCTTGCCTGATTCATACATGGCAATCCTTCTTTCTAACACTTGTCTTATTCTATTTCCATGTTTTTCCTCTACAGATGACAAATACCTCAACTCGATTACCTCCTATACAACGCTTGGTCGAAATAAAAGTTATAGCCGAGCAGCTTCACTTTAAAATATCAACTCTTTTGCTCCATGGCAATAAAATAATGGAGGCAGTGGCACGGTTTCTTAAACACATAAAAACCTACAAAAGACTGGTGGGACCCTCTGAAGTGGATTTCGTGCACTGGGAGTGGTTCAGCCGGCAATACCTTGTTTTTGCCGAGTTATTAGAGACGACAGCTGCTGGCCCACCAAGTTCACTCTCTCCTCGGTTTGGAACTGCTGAGAGCCCCTTCTCTGAGTGGGAGTTTCAACCAGCTTATTATTATCAGGTTGGTCCCTCGGTCCCTCCCTATCTCTCTCTCTTCCTTCCTGTTGATCTAGTCCCACGGTTGACGAATTAGTTGAAGGGCAGAAAGGTCATTATGCATGATAAAAATTAAGATCTTAAGTTAGTTTCTACTGGAGTCAAACACGACAGATTGTGGGGTTTCACCTTTGAAGGAGATAGAAGGTAAAACTGCCTTCTATCTTAGAACAAGGGGGGAGGGGGGTAGAAGGTGTATTTAGTTC
Source organism: Carex kokanica (assembly GCA_025461125.1). Classification (NCBI taxonomy): domain Eukaryota; kingdom Viridiplantae; phylum Streptophyta; class Magnoliopsida; order Poales; family Cyperaceae; genus Carex; species Carex kokanica. The sequence goes on from JAJGRX010001389.1 coordinate 25,312, forward strand.
CATATAGTTGGTGGTTTTTATTTTTGTTCCTTTTTTGGTTGTGTATGGCAGTTAGCAGCCGATTACTTGAGAGAAAAGAGATCTTTTTTGGAAAGGTCGTCATTATCCAAGACAGATCTACCGACTAAGATAACAGAGGCTCCTGATTCGGTGATGCCATCAATTTATATAGGCCAATCAGCACGTCTGGTTGAGGAAGGCGATATTGTCACATCTTTACCGTTAGTATCTCATCTATCAGTTTTTGTTGTCTTTCTTTTTGGGGTATTTTATTCCTGAAAATTTAAATGGATTGTGCAAGTCGGCCACTCAACATTGTTATAGTTCCCCTCGTTATACTTATTCCTGAAATTTAATGCATTGTAAGCTGTCCAAACACAATTTTACTAGGATATGTAATTAGAAGAACACACCAAAATTTGAGTGAGAAGCTGCCCTTGCACCCAATATTGTACATACCAGTGGTACCAGAACAGTCAGGTTTGTTCTGGCACTTACAGACAACGCTTTCTATGTAGCATTTTTATTTCAGGCTTATTAGGCTAAGCAGGATGATTTGATCTTAACAGCACCATTGAGGGTTAATTGGTGTAAAATTAGATTACTTTGCAAGGTTAAATAGCAAAGTTTTTTTTTTTTTTTGCTTCAAATTGCCCAATTAGGGTCTAGTATTATTACTCAGGCCAAGGAGATTGATTTCTGATGTTTTACAACTGTTCATGCAGTCTCTCTGATGCAGAATACGTGGCATATACGCTGGCCGAGGCAGAGCGGTTCCAAGACTCTTATGAAATAATAGCTCTTTACAAAAGGGCTCAAGAATCCTTCTCCTCCCATGGGTCCCAACGTATGGCATGCCTCTGTACCATTGGCATGGCCCGCGAGTACCATGCTTCTGACGAGTTCACAAACTCCAAGCAACTCTTTGACACTGTTGCAGCACTGTACCGCCACGAGGGTTGGGCGCTTCTTCTCTGGGAAGTTTTGGGATACCTGAGGGATTGTGCCAGCAGATTAGGGCTGACGAAAGATTATATTGCATATTCCCTTGAGATGGCTGCATTGCCGGTTATGTTGACTGGTTGTGAGAAAACTATTGACTATGGGCCCGCGGGTCCAGCCACTTTGGCAAGGAGAGAGGAGATACAGAGGGAGGTACTAAATTTTGAGGTAGAAACCGAACCTGTTGGCTTGGACATTGACCCGGTAAGCCCATTGAGATCTGTGCTGCTTGTTGCTGTAGCTTTTGTTGAGAAATCAGTCAGGCCTGGTTTGGATGCCTTGATAACCGTGTCGCTCCTTTCACAACTGCCATTGCCATGTAAGCTTGACTCATTGGAAGTGGAGTTCAACCAACCTGCATGCAATTTTAGCATGTCAGAACTGCTTGAGGTGTCAACCAATAAATGGCTACGGCTAACACATGAGGTTAAATCAGGTAGAGCATGACACACTTTGTTTTGTATAATTCTCTAAGGTTTGTTTTTCATTGGGTTAGTTCAGTGAAGAATACCTTGTTTTGATTCCTTTCTTGCAAAGTTGAAATTATATTTATTGTCTCCTTTCAAATTGCTTTATGCAGGACAAAGCGGTAAGCTTGAATGCTTGTCAGTAAAAGCTAAAATCAATAACAATCTCATCATTTGTTGTCGGGCGGAAAGCCCAGCTTTAATGGAGGATCTTGCTATGTGGAAGTATGAGAACCAGCCTGAGACCTATCCGACCCTTGACCCGGCACTTTCCTTGTCGGGCCAGAAATCTATACAGGTTGAGGAACCCAACCCATTAGCAGACCTCACAGTCAACTCCACTGGCCCTGCCTTAGTGGGAGAGGTTTTCCGAATCCCGGTGCATGTTGTTTCCACTGGGCATGTGATACATGCTGGTGAATTAAAAATTAATTTAGTAGATGCACGGGGTGGTGGCATGCTAATGAGCCCGAGAGAAACAGATGATTCTGATGCAAACCATGTGGAGCTACTTAGCATTTCAGGTCTACCCGAAGAGAAGGAAGACGTTTCAAAGTCTGACCTGCTTGAAGAAACCGAAACTGATGTTATAAAGAAAATTCAATACTCATTTGGGGTTGTGTCAGTACCAGTTCTGAAAGAAGGTGACTCGTGGTCTTGTAACCTGGAGATAAGATGGCACAGACCCAAATCAGTCATGTTATACGTCTCGCTCGGGTACAATCCCGGAGATGTGGATCAACGAGTTAATGTCCACCGAAGCTTACAAATTGAAGGCAAGGTACCATTTTTGATTAATCACCGTTTTATGATGCCCTTTAGACGCGAGCCCCTTTTGATTTCTAATGTTAGGTCTGTGATTTCTCCTGGTGAAGAACAAAAGGTTTCACTAGCATTAAAAGAAAACAACATTGTAATTATCAGTGCAAAAAATTGCAACGAGGTGCCATTAAACCTGGTCTCAATGAAAGTTTTACCGGAGAGTGGTACTGATTCAAGCGAGAAGTTATTTGAGGTACAAGAGATAAGTGGGATTTCTGATAAGAATAATACTCGGTTTGTTCCTGGTGAGGAGTTCAGAGGGGTATTTTTGGTAACCCCACTGGTAGCTAATCCTAACTTCTCTCTAGGTGTGGTTTGTCTTGAGTGGATGAGAGAGAATCAAAACCAAGACCAATCCCAAACTGTGTCAACCAAACACAGCTTGCCTCGTGTCTGTGTGGAAGAGCCGCCACTTGTTGCCTCAATAGAGTGCCCCCCATTTGCAATTGTCGGTGCCCCTTTCTCTCTTTATATAAAGGTCAAGAATACCACGAGTTTATTACAAGAGATAAAATATTCACTTGGTGATTCGCAAAACTTCGTATTCTGTGGGGCCCATGTCCACTCGGCTTCTGTTTTGCCAGGCAAGGAGCACATACTTAGTTATAAATTTGTTGCGTTCACTTCTGGTTTGCAACAATTACCCAGAATTACAGTTACATCCGTCAGATACTCGGCTCAGTTGAACCCTTCGGTTGCTGCCAGTACAATTTTTGTGTACCCAACTGAGCCCAAGTTCAGTTTGGAGAAGAATGGAACCCAACTTCTGGTTTGAAAAGAAATTAGTTTTAGTTTGTATAGCTTTTGTGTGCTACTGAGGTTGAATAAAGTTACGGCAGTGTTTTTCTTTTCAACCTGCTGCCTTCTGATATTGAAGCGGAATTTAGTGTAAAATATTTTGTTGAGGAACTGCATCGGGCATATCTAATACTCTTCAGTGATGAAAAGGAGGCGAGAGAATAGATGAGCTTTTGCATTTTTTATTTTTAATAATATCAGTTTTTAATTTATTAGACTTCTGTCCATTATTTGTTGTTATTTATAGAAGTACTTTGCTCCTTTTTTCTTTTGCTAATAGACTAGGTACATAATTGTATTTTGCTTTATTTATGCGTAGGAGTAAAAGAACTTGGATGATAAATTTTGATTTGTATTATACCTACATTTTACCTTCAGAGGAAAAATTAACGAAAGTTTAATCATGTTTTTAGTAAAAGGAAATGTTGAACTTTTGCAAGTGAACATCAACCGGCAATTTAAAACCTAACTGGTCATTTCAAACTAATTATTCGTTTTTAACTATGAAAGATAGTAGGCGACGCATGCAAGTGTTAGTGAAGGAAAATATTGGAATTAAAGTTATTTTCACTTCATCATGCAAGTGTTGGTACTTCTGGAGGTGCCTGTGTCGGTGACATTGAAGTTGTTGGTGCTGGTACTGATGAAGGAGCCAGTATAGGTGATCACCTGTTCGCACCGAAATTTTTATTAACAGAAATTAACAAATATAAATATCGAGATTGAAGAACGCTTTTGACTTTTTTCGAAAAGTAGGAATTCCGTTGTTTTTCGTAACGTCCAGAGGCCGTTATGGAGAATAACGGCCCGATTAGCGGTTAATTACGCACCCCCAAATCCACGGCTTAAAAAAGCAGGCCGTTATGGACATTCACGGCCAGGGGAAGAGGGAAAAAAAAAAAAAAAAGTCAGGCCGTTATTGTCCATAACGGCCAGGGAAAAAAAAAAAAAAAAAAAAAAAAAATTTTTTTTTTCCAGCAAATAGATTTGTGTGAAATCGCAGCAAATTGTGTGAAATTGTATCAAATTAGTTTTAATTTGATGTGAAATTGCTAGATTTAATTTTATGAGTTCGGTATAATTTTGTGCAATTGCCTTAGCATAGTTTTAATATCGAAATTTTGTACCAAATTTAGTGTATTTTATTTTTACATGCTTGTTGTATACTTTAGTTGGATTTGATCAAAATACTTGTGTACATTCATGTGTGTTCAACTCCTTGTAATATTTTTAAATTGCATATGAATTAAATTAGTATAATGTGTGTTCAACTTCTTTTAGTTTTGATGTTAAAGATAAATTATTTGAAATATTATGCATGGTATAGGATGTCAAGCAGCCGCGGTCCGAATGACCCTGACATTCAAGATGCATATGAGGCACCACCAAATTCGAACTTGCCAGCAGAAAAATTTAGCGAATTGTTATGGATGCCGCATGCACAACACAAAGTCTCGCTGTTCTCTGATACTGCAAGTTCGAACTTGGTGGTGCCTCATATGCATCTTGAATGTCAGGGTCATTCGGACCGCGGCTGCTTGACATCCTATACCATGCATAATATTTCAAATAATTTATCTTTAACATCAAAATTAAAAGAAGTTGAACACACATTATACTAATTTAATTCATATGCAATTTAAAAATATTACAAGGAGTTGAACACACATGAATGTACACAAGTATTTTGATCAAATCCAACTAAAGTATACAACAAGCATGTAAAAATAAAATACACTAAATTTGGTACAAAATTTCGATATTAAAACTATGCTAAGGCAATTGCACAAAATTATACCGAACTCATAAAATTAAACCTAGCAATTTCACATCAAATTAAAACTAATTTGATACAATTTCACACAATTTGCTGCGATTTCACACAAATCTATTTGCTGGAAAAAAAAAAAAATTTTTTTTTTTTTTTTTTTTTTTTTTTCCCTGGCCGTTATGGACAATAACGGCCTGACTTTTTTTTTTTTTTTTTTCCCTCTTCCCCTGGCCGTGAATGTCCATAACGGCCTGCTTTTTTAAGCCGTGGATTTGGGGGTGTGTAATTAACCGCTAATCGGGCCGTTATTCTCCATAACGGCCTCTGGACGTTACGAAAAACAACGGAATTCCTACTTTTCGAAAAAAGTCAAAAGCGTTCTTCAATCTCGATATTTATATTTGTTAATTTCTGTTAATAAAAATTTCGGCCTGTTCGCACCAAGGTTTGCTCTGATAGACACGATCCACCAAGGGACAGGTTACATTCGCTCAATGGCTGTCAATCTTAATGGGGTTCTCTTCGCTGGATCTGATAGCAAGTTAGTACGTGAGTGGCATAAAGGGCACGAATTTGTAGGTTTTAAATCCTCTAGCGGGCCCGTATCTTCTGTGCCCACAATGGTGGCATAATTAGGGTTTGGGAGAGCAATATCATAAGTCAAGGTGTGTTCAAGCCAATCAGGACTCTAAAAAAACTGAGGGATCTCTTAAGGAAACCATTTTTTCCGAGGGCAGTATCTTGTCTCTGCTTAAAGTGATGACGGTAATTTCATCTACTCTGGCTCAGTGGACCACACTGTGAATGTGTGGCATATCCGGCGCTGGGAGCATGTTGAAACCATCCGCAATCATAAAGGTGCAATAAATGCATTGGCAACGGTGCAATAAATGCATCCGCAATCATAAAGGTGCAATAAAAATCTTTACCCATAATTTTGCAAGAGATAAAACAAAAGGCCATCGTATGTACCTCCGACATTTTAAAAATACCCTAAGTTAATTACAGATTAATAAATTTGCTCAAGAATTGGTGGAAATTTTAAATATGCTCAAACCGGCCAATAATTGGCCGGTTCCAATTAAAATCCGATTAAAATTCCCGACCGGCCAATTATTGGCCGGTCCCGTGATTTTTATTTATTTTTTATTTTTTTAAGAGAAAAATAGCTAAAATGCTGAAATCTAACACTAAAAAATTGAATTATTTTTTTAAATATTTGTTAGATTACTTTTTTTGATAGCATATTTATACTAAAAACGCTAAATTACTTGAAATTATGTTAATTTATGCTGATTGACACTAGATTACTTTAATTATGTTAACTTTTTTGTAAGAGACAAATAGCTAAAATGCTGAAATATAACACTAAAAATTCGAATTTATTTTTAAATATTTGCTAGATTACATTTTTTTATATATAATTAGCATATATACTAAAACATGCTAAATTACTTGATTTATGCTGAATTACACTAAATTACTTGAAATTACAATAATTATGTAGAATTATGCTAGAATACACTAAATTACGGTAAATTACATATGAATAAGGATGATATCTTCACTGAGAAAACGAAAAACGACGATAAAACTTCAAACGGCCATAAAAATTCAGAATCGCCAAAAAACAAAGGGAAGAGCCTCAAAACTTCAGTTGAAGTTTCCGATTAAGATTTTCATTTCTATTCTCCAATCTACGTAGCTCAGTAAATTAGTTATATCATTAACTTGTAGAATACCAATTTTTATTATTTTTGGAATTTTTGGAATTTTTTTATGATTTATGAAAGATGGTACAAAATCGGCCCTATTCATACGTAATTTAGCGTAATCTACCGTATTTTAGCATAATTCTATATAATTATTGTAATTTCAGCATTTTAGTAAATTTACCGTATTTGAGCACAAAATCGGCTCAATTTATAGCGTATTTTCTAACAAATATTAAAAAAAACAATTCGATTTTTTAGTGTTAGATTTCAGCATTTTAGCTATTTTTCTCTAAAAAAAAAATAAAAAAAAATCACAGGACCGGCCAATAATTGGCCGGTCAGGAATTTTAATCGGGACCGGCCAATTATTGGCCAGTTTGGACATATTTAAAATTTCCACCAACTTATGGGCAAATTTATTAATCTGTAATTAACTTAGGGTATTTTTAAAAATGTCGGGTGTACCTTTCATAAAGATCTTAAACAAAAAATAATAAATAAAACCCACGAAGGTTAGAATTGATTTTTCTTTTTCTTCTTAGAGCTAGCTTTTAGTTTAGTCACAAAAATAATGTTATCTATGTAAAAGATTACACGTCCGAAACTCAAAAAAAAATTATGTTATGAATATTAAATAATTGAGTGATTTGATCTCTAATTTTTAATGCAAAAAATAATTTTTTCATCTCTCATGCAAGACAATATGCCGAAAATTTTAATTGTAGCACAAAACAAACAAAAAAAAACCAAAAAGGCACCAAATTTGAAAAATTCTACAAGTAGCACGGCCGCAGATTGGCTGAGCAGCCCCATTTATTGGGGACCGCATTTTGGCTGAGCGGACCCAAGGCCGAAATGGACCCCAGTAAATGGAAAATGGGTTTGGTTCTGCTTAAAACTGACAAATGGACCCCGAGAACTGTGGGATGGCTCATGAAGCACCGAGTCCATTCATGGAAAACGGCTGAGTTCAAACTCAGCGCTTCTGAACTGGGTTCGCCAAAGATGGTTCACGTGAGCCGCAATTCAAATGAACTACATGATTCACTTGCGCCAAGTTTGACCAAAAATAGGATATAACAAGGGACGCGATTTGCTTTCTCACTGGAGCTGACAAGTGCGGCCCTGGGTCTGCCCAGCCGAAATGCGGCCCCAGAGCCAAAATGCGGTCCCCAGTAAATGGGGCTGCTCAGCTAATTTGCGGCCATGCTAATTCTGGAATTTTCCAAATTTGATGCCTTTTTTTTTTTTTTGTGCTACATTTAAAAATTTCGGGACAATATGTATGTTTAGATGTGTCAAAAATATGTGCTATTAAGAATAGTGGAGCTATTCTCAATTCAAAGCAATCCAAACAATGAATGGGCTATTCCAAATAGATGAGAACAGTGCTGATCCGATGTTCCTTGTAGAAGATGGAATAGCGGCTATTCTTGTGTGTGAAGAGAGAGAGAGAAAAACATGTTTTTTTATATGAATTTCCGCCAACATAGTCCCAATCTGACGAAATTGACACCGCTTTTGTCATCTTTATGCTGTGACAATTCGTTTGAGACCTCACTTGACTATCTTTCATCTTCATTAACATTACATTAACACTATTATTTCTTGATTACAACTATTCACTATTTTCTTTTTAAAAAAGCTTCGTAGAAGCTGCAAAGTAATGAGAGAGGCTCGAACTCTTGACCTTTGGGTAACCACAGTCCTAGAACATTTCCTCATAACCAACTGTGTTACCGCCCCATCTCAATTATTCACTGTTAATTAACGGATAGAACTTACAAATTGCTCCGTTAATCTTCGTGCGGAAGCGGATCTTGCGAGTGTAGCAGTATCACTGGTTCTGCAAGGAATCACAAGCCGAAGCCGGAAGCCCTGCGTTTTCCACGACCTAAGACCTTCAAGTATTAACAGAGTTTCTTGGTGCGTTTTTCTCTCTTTCTTGTCAGTCACTATTCTGTTATGATATTAGAGTGATTAGACAGAATGACAGAAACTGGTATATATAAACCAACGCACCTCTTCATAAAGGATCTGCACCTCTTCATAATGGGTCGGGTTTTGGATTCAGGTTTCCCATAACGGACGTACCAATTAATAAATCCAACATTCACTATTCAAAATATACAATCCAAACAATATTTTTACTAATTCCAATAGCATCATATAACAATATTTTCACGCTAATCCGAAAATCACTATATTCTTAACAAACATAGGAGTGTAGGAATGCCTTTTTGTTTTTTTCTGCAACAGGAACGAGATTTCAATTTGTGTGTTACATGCAGTTAAGCTGGATCCTCGTTCAATCAATCATTTTGAAAACCATTTATATATATATATATATCAAACCAACTACTAAGCAGCTGACATCGTTTTTACATATAGAATACTAAAAAGGAATAAAGTTAGCGGGTCCGAAATCAAAATATAAGAGCTCAGAACAGGAGAGGACATTTAAAATCGCAATATAATAGTCGAATTCAGATCCTTCCCGGTACTGTAACAGGGAATCTTTTAGAATTAGTGGATCTGGACCGTTCATTTTAACTTAGCACGAATCTCAAAGCCCAATAATACTCCCTCTATGCTAGCTCGAATCTCAAATCAGATGAGAGTTGGTCTCAAACCGTAGAGGGCCAAGAACTAGAGAGGTATCTATAGCATAGTGACATACCATGCTATTTCTTCAAAAATTTATTAAATATGCTTCAAGAACAAATTCAAACCGTTAAAACCGATTTACTTCACAAGTGATGCATTTACAAGCAAAGATTATAATTTTTTTAATTCATTTAGTATAAAATCAAGCAGTAAAACAAAATAAAGACTTATAAATTAATTTTAATACATTCAATTTTTATTATTGTTTAACCAATTGACTTAATACTAAATGACTGCAAAAAATTATAAGTTTTAAGTAGATCAATTTTAACAGTTTAAATTCGTTGTTTGAAGTCTATTCAATTAATTTTTTTAGAAAATAACACAACATGTATGTTACAAAGGAAAAAAGTTCTTGTGAACTAAGCTGGAGAAGTAAGGACCAAGGACCAAATTATAGTACATAAACGCTACACTGAGATCGCCACATGCGAACCAAACTACCAACTATGATGAAGAAGAGCAGAACAGGTTATAAGAGATAAGGCTTTAATCAAGCGCCATAAACTTGAAATGATTCTCCATAATTCTCCCCTCTTTCCTTCTCTCAAAAATCTTACTCCAACGGCTACTTCTCCATTTAAACAGCTCCTTATAACATCTCTTGCACCATGGGCACTAACCTTAGCTCTCGCTTCTTCTCCATTGCCAACACAAGCTATTCCTTCTTTGGCTGTACCGCCAAGTTCTCCTTCTCCCACCACCCCATTCTCCCAATCTCAGATCTTGAAGCTTGGATTGGAAAATGGGTAACTCATTGAAATACGAATTGTTATTTTTTTTTCAATCATGGTTGTCTGTAATTGAGTCGTTAATAGTGAATTGCTGTCAGTATAATTGCTCAAATTTGGAACAAATTTGTCTGATAAGTACCATTTTTACCATAAGTTTGTAGATCACTGTGATTCATTATTTCTAGATTCAGGGAGGCTATTTGTGCAATTAATTCATTATTTCTTTTGATTATACCAACGTTTGCTTGAATTTGTTGCTCTGAATTGCACTGGTCTTCTGTTAACACTGATTTGCTTTCATTTTGGTGTTTTATTTTAGCAAAATTAGGCCATGTCCTTCTACAAATCCTGGCTGCATCTCAACAAACCCAAAATCTTCATCTTTTGCTTCTCCGTGGACAATTCCTGAAACTGCAACTCAAGATGCAATTCAGGTGAAATTTTAAAAAATGGGAAAGCTTCAATTCATTTTCAATTTTAAGTGCTCAAGGTGTTTGTTGATTTGCCCATATGTTTATTTTACAGAGATTGAGGGATGCAATTGTAAAAACACAAAAGAGTGTGAATTTCAAGGTTGATGAGGATACACCGTACGGTAATTAAATTGTACCAAAGCATAAATAATATGATGATATAGTATTCCTAATATTTAAAGAAGTCATAGATGTGTACTCAAAGCACTTGTTCAATTGCGGCTAGTGTGTATCCCTACTTAGTTGATGCCATTAGGGTCAATCTTTGGAAGAAACCAAACAAAAGAAAGTTTTCTGGTTTTTCTGTACTGGTACTATTACTATGCCAAGCAGTTTACTCTCTACTGTAACCCTGGCTAGGGAAGCAACATGCCAGTATTTTTTCAAAATTAGTAAAGAATCTTACTGATACCAGAATTCTTTGCTCCTTGATTTATGTCAAAAAACATCTCCGACAGTTCATCAGAAAACAGTAAGTACCAGTATCAGTGTATCATACCAGCACAGACCTTACCTGTACTGTCCAATACCAGCGCAGCAATTCATGGATAAATAGAAAAAAAATAACTATCTGTGGGCACCAAGCTTCTGAACACCAACTCTAATGCCGACACAATACTCTCATAGAGCACTTCTTGATTATATTTAAAATAATTATATTAGGCCATTACTTGCAAGTGGAGGTAGAAGGTAGTGGGTTCACACCTGATGTAATTGAGTTTCTGGTAAAAAGAGACGTGGTAGTGTATCGGTCTATGGCCACTAAAGTGACCTATGTGTACCCTTTTACCACTGCCTTGGGTGACTCCAAGGGGCAAAAGGAAAGGATGAAGAGAATCATAGAAGAGCTGGGTTGGTTTGCACCTGACATTGAGTTAATGGATTCATAGAGATATTCCTGGATTCTAATTTTAACATATCGAAGTTAAGAAATTAAGTTTACTTTGAGCGATTCGTCGATTCTGTTTATAAATTTTATGTTTTGATGATTACAAATTCAATTATATAATATGCTAGATTTGATATGTGACATGAATCACCTTTAACTAAAAATGATACTTATCCAAATTTTTGCTTGTTTGCATTTTGTCAAAATTTGATGCTAGATCTGGTTATAGTCCAGGCCCATCCCAAATTTCACCCACCTTATCTGTTAAATTAGAAGAGCTCTGTAAGCCTACTTAGGCCCAAAATGGCACGCTGTCGGCCCAACATCACTACATCAGTCAGTGTATCCAAATTAACGGATTCGAGTGGCAAAAATCCCAGATCCGCTCCGTTATTGAATTCATCCGTTTCCCTCCAAGTATCCACCGGAACAACGAAAATCACTCCTGTTCCCGCCCAGACCATTTCTCTGTGGCAGGATCGCACCTCCGATTGGTGTGCCTAACTACTGACAGAAAATTATCATGAGCATATGCCCCACTTGTCAGTTTATTTGAATTGCTGATTTGAAACCATGCGTACCCGGCACGGGGCCGCACGGCAACGTGGAACGCCGTTCAATCGCATCCATTACGCGCCCACCGAGGCTTTCTTCTCGTTAATATCGTTTTCATCAAAATACATAGTATCGAACAGCAAACATATTCTCCAGCCAATGAAAATATACTAACAGCAAATGTGAAAGGTTACATGTGCACGCGTGGCACTTTTATTTCTTCTTCTTGGTGAACGCGTTTGTAGCGGAGCACAGTTGGTTAGTCAAAGTCAAATTTGCCAGCTGTTTTCCCGACCACACGAGTTGTTGTGTTTTTCGTTATTCTTTTTACATCCACGAGAAGATAAAAATGCTTAGAGGTGCTTCTATTTCGTAGAAATTAATGGGATGGAGGATAATTTCATATTTACCTCGGTTTCTCAGAAAATATTTTTTGTATAGGAAAACGATAAAATAAAAATAATGATTAAGAATTGAAACTAAAAAAAAATAGAAATAAGGAATGTCGGATTTTCCATTGTAATTCTTCAATACTAATATTGATTTTATTTTGAAAAAAAAATTCTCTAAAAATTAATGAAATTACTGTGCTAAATAATATGACAAAAATTGATTTTATCTGACTCATTGAACATTAAAATTCACCTGAGAGGAGCTAGTGTATGTAGTTTTCAACTTTAGTCAAGATAATTAATATTTTTTGCAATTTAATGTTAACAATTATTAATTTTGACTTTGCCCACGTTGGTAGCAATATTAAAAGATAATTTGTTAGACCATTATATATTTAATATGTGTAGAAAAATATGATAAGCTTCTGAAAATTCTTATAAACAGACATGGGATGTGACATCCGAGCAACTTAGGTTTATTTTAACATAAAATTGTTTACATACTTTTGTTAATTGATGAACTGTTTAAATATTTCAATGACAATTGAATTAACTTGTAGTATGTACTATTTTATTAGTTTCAATATAATAATACCAAACTCTTTGTTTTGTAGTAAAAGGTCATTTGTTATTCCATTCATCTGTCTTTCTAAAGATTAAAAATCAATATAATTTGTCACTGTGTTTACGTTAGTTACAAACAGAGCTCTCACTTCTCAATTCTTCGTCATTAATTGTATATCTTTTACCTAGATTTCATGACATAAAAAAACAATTAATCATAAGCATAACATGAAATCCAATAAGAAAAAAAAATATTGTAATTTACATGTGAACATTGTAATTAAAAATCAGAGAAACCATTAAAATTTAATAATTAAACGCGGCTCATCTATAGTCATGACTGAATCTTTTTTTTTTTACTTCAATCACATTGCACTTTTTTTTTTCTTTTCCAAATCTCCGTATTATTTAGTTTGTCCAAAAGATTACGATAACTCGTTTACACAAAAAAAAAAAAAAAACTTGATAGAATTGCAATATGAATAATATTGATGCACGCTTATTGTATTTCATTCACAAATATTCAGCTCATTATAATTTATCATTCAAGTGCAACAAATAAACACACACATCTACTTCTTTACGCTTGCACAACCAAAAATTAAATAGCAACAATTCAAAGAACCATTGCTAATATTTTTTCTGTACGTCCAATTTTTTTGAGTTTGATGAATTTTTGTCTGATCCAAATGTTATCTGAATTTATAGCGGTACGACAGCAAATCTTTCCATTCCACGTGTAGTTAAGAATTTGGGAAGTCTGAGTCATTCGGCTTTCGCATGTCGCATCCCAGCATAAAGAAAGAGAATAAAAGGAATAAATGGGGAATTTACGTTAAATCGACACGAGTGATAAAATTCAGTGCGTGTTTTCCAATTAATGCAGGGGCTGATTGGTGAAAGGTCCAAAATTTATGAGCAACTTCTCTGCAACAACCATACTAGACCTGGTTCACAAAATAAATGTGACTTATTTCCTTACCGTTACCAGTCTCGGACTCTTGAGTCTTGAGAGTTGAGAGTCTTCAGGTTAACGGTAACCCGCAAATATGTCACTCAGATGCTACAGGTCTACAAAATAAATGAACATCACATCCATCCAAATTTCGATAAATCATAACGGGTAAATACACAAACCACTAATATTTTACCACGTGGTCCTGCTTCCCATAACGGCTCCTGTAACCTTGTCATTCTCTCTCTGTTCTCGCACCATTTGAGAAAAAAAAAAAAAAAGAAGAGGAAATTCAGAGAAAAAGAAAACAAAAATCCAGGTTTCTCTCTCTGCAAACCCTAACCATGGGGAAGCTATGCGACTCGAGCGCCGCCTCCGTCGAAACACTGGCCCCGGCTACTCCTCCGGCTGGGTCGCCTCTCCATTGGGCGCTCCCGCCTCCGCCCCCTTCTATGGGGTACGGATGGGGGGAGGTGGCTGGACTGGAGGACCAGCAAAGGCGTAAACTTGAGCGAATCTCGGATCGAGGTGTTGCTTGGAAGGTCCCTGATACAGATCCAGTTTCCAGCTCGGATTCCGACAATGATAGAGAGGTGATTTATCAGGTATGAGAATAGGAATAAATTGTTTCGTGTCAATTTTGGATCTGAATAGTTTTAGTTTTGTCGAACTTTCTTGATTAAGCGAGATAGAAAATTTTGGTTCTTGGACAAATTTAGCTGGAAATATTACTATATTCGAATATTAATTCCATTTTCGTATCTATTTTCCCCTTTTCTGAGAATGTGAGCAAATTATTTTCAGTACTCAAATACTGCAATTTTACTATTATAACATCCTAAAGCGGATTTATTTATGTCCGTTTCTAGGCTACAATTTCTCTTCGGATCTGGGGCTAATAGCTTCGTATTCAATATTTCTAGTTAACCCAATGAAAGAATTTTCACAACAGGATAGATCTAAAATCAATCATGATTTTATTTAGCCTTTATATATCAAATTTTTTTAGCCATCTGCTCAACTTTTGTTACTATCTAGATATTTCGACTGGAGCATGGTGGACAGGTAGAATCAGATGGAAACTGCCTATTCACTGCCGCAAGACGCTCAATGGGCATAAAAATGAGTGCCAGAGAACTGAGACGGTGCACGGTGCGGCGGTTCGAGGAGGAATATGAAAAGGAAGAGAACAAGGAGGGGATTGACTTGGCAATAAGGAACATGTATTCGCCCGACATCAAGGCTGGCTGGGGTGTGCACGTGGTCCAGGAGGTCAAGCTCCTCGCACAAAAAGTGGACCGAGCGGGGATGGATAGTGCCATCAATGAACTTATGGAATTGGGGATCCAAAGGTAATCTCTTTGTTTGATTTCCTTTTTGTGGAAAATTGTGTTTTTACAATCTTACAGTAATTCAAGGATCTTTGTGGAGGTTGCTTTTTGAACCTTTAGTTTCTTAAGGTTATATAAGATTCTGATTTAATGGAATTCCTGTTGCAATTTTTTTGTCAATTAATTTAGGATGAGGCAGTGTTTGGGGGTGTTTAGGATTTGCAGGATATTTCCAGTGTTGTTTTTAGTTTTTTGGCAAGTTTTTTACAAATTGATGGAAGTCTATTTTTAGATCCAACAAATTTGTAGATTTGGTCTTTGTTCGTGTCTTAGGCATAATTTGGGACTTAGGTTTCAAATTTGTGCTCAAGAGTTCTTGTTTTTAATATTTTTCCTGTTTCTTGTGCTATGCTTTTTTACTTGGGGATGTGTAAAATTTATTTATAATATTTTGTTTATTTTTTCCATTTGTATTATTTGCTTACAATTAGTTATGTTTTCTTGGTGCGTGGGGAGGGGTATGGGAAGTCCCTGTATTGGTTTTCAAGGTCCTCTGGATTGGACCACTAAGCAAAATTTATTTCTGAGTTCTGGAAAGTTCCCATTTTAGAATTTTTTAATCCCAACAACTGTTCATGGAGGCTTTCTAAAGAAAGTGTTTTTTCTTTTAATTTTTTGTTAATGAATACTGCAACACTTTATTTGTTTCTTTTCATTTCTGAAAGGCAATCTAAGCTGTTCCACATGCATCCATCCTAACCCTGGCATATTTGACCAGATCATCAGAATATTCCCATTAGATTATCAAAAGTAACACAATTTTAAAAAAAGATTTTGAAGATCTGCAAATAATATTAATTAAATAAGTAGTTAGTTGGAGATGCCAAACATGACAAATATAGGATTGTTAGGTGAGCACAGACTAATTGCATTTTGTGGGCCTACTTTTACCAGGCTTGGCCTGTACTGCCAGATCTCATCCTACTGTGATTGGCCTATAAGTTTGACCTAGTCATTTATCTATTCTTAACCACAAAATTAGTCATTGGAGTTTATTTCTGATACTATTATGGCATTATAATATATGTTCCTTGAAAATTAATTTTCAGGGAGATTGCAGCTGAGACAATTTACAAGGAGAGGTGCACAGCAGTCAATGACGGGTCAGGTTGGGCCAAGTACATGTCAATATCAGGCTCTGACGAAGATGAGCATGACATCATCACCTTGCAATACACTGAAGAGGGTTTGTTGAGCATAGATGAGAATAGGGATGGTCATGCTGCGGCCTTTGGAGATGATATTGCATTAGAGTGCCTTGCAACTGAGTTCAAGCATGAGATCTATGTGGTATGTGATATTTTCTCTCATTCCTGCTTATTCTTTCTGATTGTATGGCCTATCTTATATTTACTGGTTGGGAATAGAATTGAGATGACAACTGTGAGATTGATGTTATTCCTGTTTATTCTAACCAAAGGTTTAAATAGCATTTATCGCGTCATAGTGGAACGGCTAAAAGAACGACGCTATGCCCATGTTGTGCCGCTATAGCGTGCTATAGCGCCGATAGCGCCAAAACATTTATGGTCCGAAAACACTATAGGGCCGTTATAGCGCACTATTTAGAACCCTAATTCTAACCAAACAGGAATAATAGTACATGGGGGAGACCTAGTTATTACTTATTATATAGTATGCCTACAATTTAAACAAAGATGAGAGTTGTACATGTTTTCTTTTTATTAATGTGAAACTGTATGTGGGCCCAGGTGCAAGCTCATGGGTCTGATGCAATGGTGGATGAAGATAACTGTGTGTTCTTCCTTCCACACAACCCTAGAGGCCCTATTTGTGGGGCCCCAATCTTTTTGTTTATGAAAGGCACAGGTATGTACAATGTCTAATCTCTTTTAAGGGCCTAAAAATAGCATTCTCAATCAAATTCTAGTATGAATTCTATGACTAAAAATCAGTTGTTATTTTGATTGTAGGCTGGTGTGGCGCAGGGGCTGATCACTATGAGCCACTTATAACAAGCCTTATACCAAATGTATCCCATGACAAGGCAGCAATTGTACTCTGAGCACGGCCAAACCCTCCAATCCCCAAATTCAATTAATTCAATTAGCAGTGTTTATTATTTTTGTTTTATTCGTGTTTGGCCGGCTCTTTGGTAGAGAGAAGAGAGTTTGTAGCAGTAGTTTACTTTTCCCCCATTTTTCCCCGGCGAGAAGTTTAGAGAGATGAAAGAGAGATTTGACTCTAACTTGGAAGCAGATCTACCTGATTCAGCACACTGCATTGTGTGTGTTTTTCTAAGGTAACATGAGAGTTTTGGGTTTGTTTATGCCCTTTACTGTTTTTTTGCCTTCAATTATTCCCCTATTGAATGATTTGGGGTCGGTAATGCAGAATAAAAGTAAGAGAAGCTAAGTTTTTTTGCAGCTTAAAGAGGTGCAGTTATTGTTTGCTCTTTAATTAGTGAGAAGGGTATTTTTTTAGTTCGGGTGAGCCTAGATGTTATGTTCTGAAGATGTTTGTTATGATGAATCAATTCTTTCTGACTCCTAGATTCATTGTTTCGAGATTGAATCAAGTTTTTTTTTTTTTTTTTTTTTTTTGCGTGAACCAGAAATTATGTATGGTTTGTTGAAATTCATTCTTTAATGCGTCTTGGAAATATTGAAAGGGATTTTTTGGGTATGTACAATCGTGATCAAGAAAAACAGGCAGCAACAGTTCTGATCTTTGTATTATGTTGGTGAAGATACGTCACTACATTTTTATTGTTGCCAGGAAAAAAGAACTTACCCATGATCACATTGTCAGCATTGCCTTTGCAGAAAACATATTTTTATGCCACTAATTAGATATAGGTAATGAATCTAAAAGTTCATCAATTCTTCTTCTTCAAAGCGTTTATTTCCAAACAAGTTGGGGTAGACTAGAAATGAAATCCAATCGAAATCAGTAACACATGAATTTCTTAGGAGGTCACCCATTTTAGTACTACATAGGTCACAAATCCTAGTACCACATCTGTCTAATTCGTGAGGGTTTCATTTATAAAGAGATTGTTTTTTGACTGCTGGCTTGCCAAGCCTATCACGAACCCTCCTCCTTTCTCTTGGTTTGGAACAGGCTGTGTATGTTTCATTTCCATAAAAATTCATCAATTATCTAGAAAAAAAAACTAAATATTCAACCCCTGGTATTTATAATGAGCAGGAACATTCCACTTTTATTAACAAATATCAGCAGAAACTAAGAACCATTGCTGGCTCCAAACAGATCTTATCAGTTCAAATTCAAATCATAGTTAGGGATGAGAAAGTTTTGAAAAGGAAATTGTCAATTTCAAAACCCATTTTACTTATTCCCAACAAAGAAAAATCCAAAACTTCCGATTAACTAATCTCAACTATGTACCATAAAATGCACTAGAAATTTAATTACAAAAAAAAAAAAAATCATTGGTCCAATCAAAACTCCTCAAAGTTATCTTCTTAACGGCCACATTGTGCATCATCCAGAGCAGCATCAGCAATGCGCCAAGTCTTGAGGGTCTGATCTTGACTGCCGCTATACAGAATGCACCGACAGGGTCCGTCGTCATTCTCTTCCCAGTCGTCATGCGCCGCAATGCAGTTTATCGGGCCTTCGTGCTCGCTCAGCACCATCACGAGTGTGTGGAGCCCATTGTCTGGTTCCCTCCTCCAAGCGCAAATTTTGCCATCTAGTGAACCTGAGAATACCAATGGTCCCGGTGAGCTGGCAAGACAAGTGACCCCCTCATGGTGGTAAGACAACACCTCAGCTGCAGCCCAATTATTAGTTTCTTGCCAAGACACGACTTTACCGTTTGAAAAACCCGCATACAACTCACCGGTACCAGTTCCATTAGATTTCAATAAGAGTGCATTTACCGAACTCACACCAGAAAATAAAAATTGTACACGAAAGTGTGTTATGTCTTTTCCATTCGCTTCTTCTTTTCTCAGCCACATGATTATCGAACCGTCCTCTGAGCCAGAGAACACCAGATGGTCACATCCCGCTACAACGGCATTCACAATCCGTGTATGTTCCATTTTACATTCGATTAGCTTCCAGTCTTTAAGGCGCCAGATCTTCATTGTGTGGTCCGTAGAACCAGAGTAGAGAAACCTCATGTCTTCGCTCAAACTGATACAAGTTGCCGGAAAAGTGTGCCAATACAAATGCTCAAATTTTTGCATTACTCTTATTTTTTTACGCCATAATGCTTCCTTCATGCGATCTTTCAATGAGGGAAAAGTTCCGATGTGCCTATAAGAAGGAGGCTCTATGGCTCTTCTCACCCAAACCCTAACTGTGCCATCATAGTTGGCAGTGAAAAGATGGCCTTGAGGATCTAACAAGAGCGCGTAGTTTGGCCCATCATAGGAATTGAAACCCGCATATGGTTTCCCTCGAATCCAAACTCGTATGTTCATGCTATCGGATCCGGTGTAGAGAAGCCCGCCTGGACCAGCAACCATGGAGCGAACTTGCCCGTACCATCGTTCATATGAGCTTATCAAATTAATGTTACACGGGAACACACCGACACCTCCGAGGTCAAGACTTGTCCAAGGGGACGGATGATACACATTGTAAGCCATGAAACCGGTCTCCGATTGATTATCATATTGTTGATCCTGTTTTGGTTTTGTGCAGTACCAGAATATGCAAGGTAAGCAACGCAAGAGGCTCGAGTTGTTGGTAGGGGAGGATGATGCGTCTCCTTCGTTGCAAACAAATACAGGAGCAATTTTCTTCCTCAATGAAGATCTCATATTTTCTTGGAAAAAGCTTGCATTTATTTACCTTAAAGTATGGAAGTTGTACTTGTATTTCATCCATTCTCAATTTTAGATTTACTTTTCCAAAAATACAAAAGCTATGCGCGCTTTTTTCTTCGTTATTCTTTGGTCCATGGTATGACATCAGTTCTTATACCTATTTTCAGCAAATTGAATGTATGTTTGGGAGGATATTGGCTATTGTCAGACGTCCTGCTTACAATTTTTAAATTAGAAGAAAACCTCTCATTCTGATTTACATCAACAATATTAATCTTCACATGAAAACCTCCATTTCGGTTTACACCATGAAAAGATAAATTCATTCATAAACATTTTACCAAATTGTCATATATATATCTAATACATTCATTGAGATAATTTGTTGTTGAAGATGCATAATTTTAGTTGATAACAGGTAGTCTTTTCAAGGTCGCAAGTTTGAAATATGAATGTAGAAATATTTTGTGAATATTAAATAGTTAGGTGGCTTGACTCCAATATTTGCTTAAAAAAAAAAAAACAAAGCTTTTCAAAAAAAATGTTAAAAAGGGAAAATAATTTCACGCCCATTTTACATGGCTTTTAGGGTTGTGCCTTTGAACAAATAGCATTTGCAAACATTATTAAAAAGGGCATTTTGCATTTTGGGGTGCTAAAAATTATGTGATAAAGATGTTTTGCTCACAAAATATATAAAATCTATCAAACCCCTAAAATTCATTGAGTAGTGTGTCTAGTTTAAATCGAGAAAAGTTTGCATATGTAAAAGAAGAGTCCGACTCTGCTGCTTTTCCGATTCCAACCATTCAAAAATTTTCATTCACGTATCTTGATAAAGAAACTTTTTCATGCACAAATCTCAACGAATTTGAATGGTTGGGATCGGAAAAGCAGGATCCTGTTTTTCTTTAAGAAAAGCAGTAGAGTCCGTTTCTGTAAAAGAAAGACATGTTGCAAGAGTGATTATCATTATTCACTTAGGGGTGAAAACAGAGTAGATAATATCTGATTCGTATTCGAAAAATTAAATATGAATATATGATTTCAAATATTTTTGTGGATACATATATTGATATGGTTTTACGTTTCAATTATCTGTATCCGAATAGTATATCTATACCATATAGTTAATTAATATATATTATGAATTTTATTTTGTTATTCACCCTTATAATCAGATAAACATTACAAACTTTGATATTTTTTAATAAGTATCTGATCCATGGTATCCGTATTCGCATCTGTCTAATATTAAATCCGTACCAATATCCGAAAAATAAAAAAACGGATATGGATATGATTTTACTATTATCCGCTCCATATCCGATCCGTTTTCACCCTTAAGATTCTCACTGGATGATGATATTGTTTCAAGTTTAGATTAAGAAAAAATTGTGCATTTATCTAGAGTTAGAGAAATGTTCCAATATCTTTAATTTTTATTCCTCTAATATGCGTCAACTTTTAACTTTAATAATTTGGAATATAAAACTCAAATGTTAAAATAAAACATTAGATATAATCTATATTATTTTCTCTATGTACGTGTAAAGATCACGACATTTTAACTTTGTTTTGATTGGTATGAAGAGCTTGCGAAAATACACTAATATCGATTATTTCTAGACATTAATTTTTTTAACTTATTGATTCATATAAAATAAAACCCAAAAATAATATTTTTATTTGTCCATGTAGAAAAAATAATGTAAATCAAATCTAACAGTTTTATTTTGGCATACAAATTTTAGAATTTTTGTTATTAAAAAAAAATAAAACCTAAAGACATGATGACAATACATAAAAATGAAGGCATTTGAACCTAATAATAAAAATAATAGGTCTGATTTATTAATAATATCTTGATTTATCAAAAAAAATTATTAATAAATGAGAGAAGACTTATTTGGTCATTATCTTGTAACTTTTCCTTATATATAAAAGCAATAGTTAACAACAGTCATATAAAACATATGACAACTTTAATAAAAATGAAGTAATAATTGCATGACAGATCCTTCGAATACATATAAAAAGAATATATTAACTTTAAATGATCATATACAAGATCGTGGCATAAAATAAAATTAATATATACACTTCATATATTCAAGAAGTAACAAAGGGAAATAGCTTTTGATAATAAAAGAGTATTTGTAGAGCCAACTTTTTAAAAATTATGATCATAACACGAGTAGAACTAGGGTGTTCCTAAGCTCACCAAGCCATTCCGTGAGCGCGACTCTAAAATCTATCGAATTGACTTCAAACGACATTTCTAAACCGTTAGATGTTCAATCTATATTAAAATGTACTTGGAGACCAAATTTTACATTTTTTGGAATTTTTTTACTATTTATTAAGATGGTTTGAAAATCGCTGTTTTCCAATGGTGCAGAATTTTAATAAAAACAGCGATTTTCAAACCATCTTAATAAATAGTAAAAAAATGCCAAAAAATGTAAAATTTGGTCTCCAAGCACATTTTAATATAGATTGAACATCTAACGGTTTGAAAATGTCGTTTGAAGTCAATTCGATAGGTTTTAGAGTCGCGCTCACGAAGGGCTTGGTGAGCTTAGGAACACCCTAGTTCTACTCATCATAACACATCAGTTTATTGATTTGAATATGTAAGGACATACGAAAGGATATTTTAATCTCATTCGGGCACATAAAAGTATAGTTAGAACTTAGAACCAGAGGGCCAAAAATTGAAGACTATATATACTTTTTTATAGATAACAAGATATATAATCATTTGAAGTTCACAAAGTCTTGAAAATTAAGAAAAAAGGATAAGAAATAGTAACATTACTGACCTCACAAAGAAATAGCTTGTCAATTAATCTGACTTCAAACTTTTAGAGGTTCCACCCTGCAACGCAGTGAACAACTCCTTAAATAAATAAATAATAAATCAAGTTCTGATTTGAGCCCGATACAGGACCAATTGGAAAGAATGGGAGTAAAAAGAGGAAGAGATCACAATTTTGGAGGGGAGAGAAGAGGTAACTTCAACAAATGGAGTAAACTGATAGGAGGGGAAAGTTTTATATGGGTGGGGGTAGAGTGGGAAAAATGGCACGCCGGAGCCGACTCCGTCACGGAACGGCACGGCACGCGTGTCCCGTGCCGTGATCATTCGCGTGCCGTGACCAATTGTTGGCAAAAAAGACAGCACGGAAATTGTCTTGGTCACAGCACGGCACGGGACATGCGAGTCACGGAACGGTAGACACGGCAGTCACGAGGCAATACACTAACATACCTTCCTATAAGGTATAATTTTATTTTAATTAAAATATTTACATTTAAATTTCAATTAAAACATTTGAATTTTAAAGAGTCGTTTCGTATTTTTTTTTAAAACGTTAAATGCGATCAAACGTGACTAACGTGACTCGCGTGCCGTAACCATTCGCGTGTCGTGACCACCCCTCGTAATTTTTGTCACGGCACGGCACGTGAAAAATTTACTTGGTCACGAGACGGCACGACACGACACGTTTTTCCCACTCTAGGTGGGGGTTTCAAAGGGATATTTTGTCAAAAAAAATTGAGAGGGTATTTTTTTTTTATTCAAAAGAAGGTTATTTTATAAATTTTTCTCAAGCATGTTCATCTGGAGAGATGCAATGCCACAGTAAGGGTGAAAACAGAGCGAATACGGAGCAGATAGTGGTAAAACCATATTCATATCCTTTTTAATTTTCTGAATACAGATACGGATATCAGCCGAATACAAATAATTAAAACGTAAAACCATGTATCCATATCCATACAGATATTCTAATATTTATAATATCAAATATCCACATCTAATTTTTCGAATACAAATCGAATACAGATTGGATATTATCCATACCGTTTTCACCCCTACCTGCAGGCCATGAAAAGGAAAAAAGAAATTTCATGTTTGCTTGGTTTTGAACTTTTGCATCTGGTAATTTTGTTCATTTAATTTTATAATTTTTGCACTAGTCATCCAATCTCCGTTTTCTAGCTATTGCTGTGATTATTAAGTATATTTATTGTTAATACATATCCCTCAATTAGCAAAACTTTGTTTTCTGTACCAGTATATCTCCTAAAAAAATTCTCCAGAGTCCAGAGTAGGAAGAAAATTAGAACATAACGAACAAGTGTTGAAAACATTAATTTTGATACGCTTACAAAATTCAAAATATAGGGAAGAAAAAGATATTAAAAATAGGCAAATTCTTCTATGGACATAAGGACTTATTTGTAAAATGAACATATTTTCATTTTCAAAGTTCAAACAGTCGATCCGACCGTTCAACATTATCTCCATATTAAAATGTACTTGGAGGTCAAATTTTACATTTTTTGAATTTTTTTACTATTTATTAAGTATTTTACAAAATTCAATGGTATGAATTTAACTAGTTTTTGTAAAATACTTAATAAATAGTAAAAAAAGTCAAAAAAATGTAAAATTTGAGCTCCAATTTTAATATGGAGATAATGTTGAACGGTCGGATCGACTGTTTGAACTTTGAAAATGAAAATATATTCATTTTACAAATAGGTCCTTATGTCCATAGAAGCATCACTCTTAAAAATATATATACTGGTAAAACTAAGCACTGCATCAAATAATGCTAGTTAGATCAAATGCAAACCCCATCCCTATAGGAGGCCACACAGAGCTAACATAATAAATCTAATAACATCAAAAGTTTGATCAGATTTAACAGATAACAAAACTTCTTTTAGTAAATGGAAAATTCATGAGGAAATTCAATCAGCACACAAAAACTTCCTCGGTATTGTTTTTGTGTGTGTGTGTGTTAGAGGAAGGGTGAGGTCGTGGAGCTCTCATTAATTTTAATCATTCTCTTCTCCTCTTCCCTGTTTTATGCTACAATCCTCTAATTGGAGGACTAATCAGCAGTCTAATTGATATTTTCTCGCACACTTGTATAAACCAAGATGGTAGATATGTGGAGCTAATACGAGCACAAGCAAGCAACTGAGGAAGGAAGCACAAGCAAACAACTGAGGAAGCAGTTCAGAAGCTCAAGTTCCTTCCAATAAATTATTGCGTCTGCGAATTTCTGCTCATTTGGTATTTTGGCATATAGGTTGATTTTGGTTATGAGAAATTAAAGAGACTGGAAGCTACCACTGCATGCACATGAAAGCTATAATCTCCAGGTTGATGAAGTAAACATTTCATTTCTTTTCTGCTTTCTATTTCTTTCGGTTCATTTTCTCTCCACCTCCTTACAGTTTCATTTGCATAGCGCAATGCATGCACTGTTCTAATTTATAGCTGTCTTATGTAATCTCTTCTTCAATCTTATTTAGGCCAAACGATGAATTCCACTGTACAACAATAGAAGACGGTGCTGAGGAAGCGCAAGGCTATGAGGTAATTTCATCAACCTGTCTTTCATGTAGGGTTGTCCGAAAATAACCAGAACCTCTAATTTTAAAAAAAGGGTCAAATTTAAGGTATTGGAAATTTCCCCATATTCTTCAGACTTTTTCCTTTTATTCAGATGTTGTCTTCCTTTGTTGCATAGCCCTCATAAAAGAGTGTTCTAGGCTGCGTAGGCTCATTCCCTTCAGTAATCACGATTTGCAGAAATTGCATTGCCTTCTCAGATTTACTTCTTCTGCACAGTTGAGTACCTGTGCCAGCGACAAGCTTAGCTGAAATTTAGCACAAAATTAGAGATGTCTGCCTTATGAGGCAGATATTAATTTTCATTTCCTGCATCTACTTCTTTTCAAGAAATTTCGTATTCTAATTGGTCTGCATTTTGTCAGAATCATAAGGGTATCTTGTATGTAGCAGGAGTCTTTGCTTTTAAACGAATACATGTTTTTCCTATCCTCTTTTCTTCTTGTACAGAATGCCATATAGGTATTTATTGAAACTAGGTCAGCTACTCTTCCTCTCTTTTGTGTCTATTGCGCTACTGGAACTATAGCACTTTCTTGCATTTCTTTAGTCATCGACTTGAGTTGGGTTATTTCAGTACAGATCCGGTGCAGCTTTGGTTAAAGGGTTGGAATTGTTGTTGTTTGTTTTTTTCTCCTTAATTGTACTGCTGGAAATATATTTACTCCATTGTTATTATCTCTTAGATATAGAATTCCTTGTATAGATCATAGTAACTAAATTTGCAAAATGTTGAATAGTCGGTATATATTTGATGTGTTCATGTTTGACTTGAAAACCGTTGGGAAAGAATGCCACAAGATATTTGAAGATTTGTTGGCGTAGTGATTCCATGCACTTGCTTAAACTTTTATTATGCCAAGTTCTGATTCTGATTTCAATTCTCATGGAAATATTTTCTGCTACCGAAAGTAAACAAAATAATATAAAAAGAATGTCACTCATGTACACTTACATGCACCAAAATAACAGTTGCGGCGGAGCCGCAACAACGCACCTAGTTTGGTAATAAAAATGGAATGTTCCTGCTCATTATAAATACCAGGGGTTGAATATTTAGTTTTTTTTTCTAGATAATTGATGAACTTTTATGGAAATAAAACCTTCACAGCGTGTTCCAAATTAGAAAAAAAGATGAGAGTTCGTGATAGATTTGGCAAGCAAATGGTCAAAAAACAAATATCTTTATGAAAATAAAACCCTCACAAATTAGGCAGGTTTGTACTAGAATTGGTGACCCCCTGAAAAGTCAAGAGTAATACTAGAATGGGTGAGCTCTTGAGAAGTTCATGTGTTGCTGATTCCGATTATATTTCATTTCTCGTCTATCCCAACTTATTTGGGAATAAACACTTTGTAGAAGAAGAATTGATGAACTTTTAGATTCATCACCAGTATCTCCTAAAAAAGATTCACCAGAGTCCAGAATAAGCAGAAAATCAGAACATAACGAACAAGTGTTGAAAACATTATTTTTGATACCCTTGCAAAATTCAAAATATAGGGATGAAAAAGATGTTAAAAATATATACAGGTAAAACTAAGCACTGCATCAAATAATGCTAGTTAGATCAAATGCAAACCTCATACCTATAGAAGGCCACACAGAGCTAACATAATAAATCTAATAACATCAAAAGTTTGATCAGATTTAACAGATAACAAAACTTCTTTTAGTAAATGGAAAATTCATGAGGAAATTCAATCAGCACACAACAAAAATTTGTTGTTTGATGGTCAGAAATCTCGTGTGGAAATTCAATGTGCATCGCATCAATTGAAACATCTGATGCTACATATGACATTTGAAAGTTCATCACTCCATTCGTGCTTATCGGATTCCGTAACAAAGAGGGTCAAATTTGCTCAAAAACCCAAACAGAAACAGAAAACACAATTTCAATGCAAGAATTCCATTAATTTCCAACAGGTGAAGCTCCAAGATGAAAACGCCAACCAACAATTACTACAAAAACGAGAAGAGGTTTTGGGGTGGTTTATGAATTGCTGGGGCCTGTGAGAAGAAATATAAAGGTTCGGAAGTTGAACTGCGCCGCTCGCTTTTGCCATACCACATTCAGAAACCCTAGATCTTATATATTAATATAAACCATTGATAAATCTGGGCTATACTTATATTACAGGCTGAATTTGGAAAATTATGGCCCAAGAACTTGTTGGCCCAAGAACTCTATAAAAATCTTTACCCATAATTCTAGAATTGGTTTCTACTTAACAAATTTTACTCCTTGTCAGAAAAGTAATAATAAAATGTAACCAACAGATTGTAAGAAGAATTCTTCACACTATAAGGTGCAACTGATAACAAAACTTGCAACTAATCTCTTTAAAGGGAACTCATATGACACAGTAAAACACAGTTACTAGACCATATTTTACAGTACAATTCAAATTTAAACCTCATCAAGCATCAAGGAAACCTTTGTTGCTCCATAGAACCCACTTTTAAATTAAACCTTGAGTTATGCTTCTGTGATTTTGGTTGAAATTATCACTCTATGAAGCAAATTTTTGCTACCAAAGGTCAAGCTCATATGGCATAACAGTTGTCATTTAATTTCTATTTGGTCGGGACATGTCGAATCAGTGTTTAACATCTGGGTATGATAACTTTCGTATCTTGGATCGGGTATGAGTCAAGGTTTCGGGTCGAGTAATCTTATTCAAAGATTACCAAGAATTTATTTTCTCACTAATTAACAGACATGCATATCATTGAACTTCCATTACACAACCTGAACCAAAGGTTGTCATCATAGTGATGGGTTTTTCGGTTTTTCCATTACACAACCTGAACTGGTAAAGAACAGACCATTGCATCTCAGTGTTATAGTATTTTCAAACCGGGATATCTACAAAATTATAACTTAAGGTTTCCCAGAGTTATATAACAGTATAACAATTAATTTAACTGAGCACCACAGGAAACAAACCCATGTTGGGATTAAGCAAATTAAAACCATATTAGAATCCACATCTGTACTTACAATCAGCAAGAATTTTGCATAGTCATTTTACAAAAATTTATCCACAGAACAACCAATCCGAACAAATCACCCGCAGAAAACAGACCACATGAGTTCAAAATACAACAAAAGAAAAATTAAGCTCGAAAACCTGTGCAATTCCCTTATTTGCTAAAATCTCTAATAAATCTTTTACCACCTTAAGCTAGGTTCTTTTTTTAATTTGGACATAAATGAATACCAGAAAAAATAAAACAAAATACCCATTGATCTGATAAAAAACAGATTGCTAATTCTCCAATCAAGAACTTTTTATCCTCCGCAATTCTACCTTCTTGTGGAATTTTTTTTTGAGGAAAACCTCCTCCAGGTGATGAATTATAGGTGGTGATTGCTTTGGCAGTGGTCGATCATACACACGCCAAATCTTGAGCATCCTATCAAGAGAGCCACTGTACAGAACCCACCGGTCGGCCCCAGTAGCATCCTCTTCCCAGTCTTCTTGGGTAGCAATGCAGTGAACCGGGCCTGAATGCCCTCTCAGCACCATCGCACGTGTGTGAAATGCACCTTCATTTTCCCTCCTCCACACACAAATAGTCATATCTGCCGACCCCGAAAAAACAAACGGACCTGAACACAAGGCCAGACAATTAACGGCTCCTTTGTGGAAACTCATAACCTCAGGTTTATCCTTAAACAACTTCCAGCACCTCACCTCACCATCTGACGAACCCACATACAGCAACTCACTACTAGAACTGACTGTGCCAAATGCGACCGCATTTACCATGACTTCCTTTGAAATAATAAACAACCCCGTTAATAAGTGCCTCACTTTATCTCCCTTTTCGCCATGTAGCTCTCTCTTCCACATTTTTATCGTGCCATCGCTTGAGCCAGAAAATACTACCCCAGGCCCCACTGCCAATGCATTTATTGCACCTTCATGATTGCGGATGGTCTCAACAAGCTCCCAGTCCCGGATACGCCACACATTCACAGTGTGGTCTACTGAGCCAGAGTAGATGAAATTACAGTCATCACTTAAGCAGAGACAAGATACTGCACGCCTCAGCAAAATTGAGTTCTTTAAGCGATCCCTCAGTTTTTGAAGTATCCTGGTTGGCCTGAACATACCTTGGCTTATGATATTGCTCTCCCAAACCCAAATTATGCCACCATTGTGTGCACAGAACATACGGCATTCCGGGTACTGTAAAACAATAGCATAGATAGGCCCGCTAGAGGATTTAAAACGTGCAAATGGGTGCCCTTTATGCCACTCACGTACTAGCTTGCTATCAGATCCAGTGAAGAGAACCCCATCAAAACCGGCAGCCATTGAGCGAATGTAACCTGTCTCTTGGTAGATCGTACCTATCAGAGAATAACTTGGTCCTAATTGGTGATCATCTGTATTGGCTCCTCCAGCAGTACCAGTATCATCAACTCCAATGTCACCAGCACCAGAATCTCCAGAGGCACCGGCATTGGACGTGGATGCATTTATCTGAGGTTCTTGAGTGGTATTTGAGCTTGATGCACCAGCATTGGTATGGGTACCGGCACCAAACCTGGTCCTGCTCAACCTGGTCAGTTCTTGACTGGTATTTGAGCTCGATGAGCCGGCATTGGTCTGAGTACCGGCACCAAACCTGGTCCTACTGAACAAGGTCAGTTCTTGACTAGTATTTGAGCTCGACGCACCGGCATTGGTATTGGTAGCACTGCTGTTAGTGATACTTGTAGTATTGGTGGGATCTTGGGGTAACTCGCTTTTGGGTATTTTGGATTGCGTACCTAGTACATAAGCAAAGGATCGCACGATTCTGCTCGCGATTTTCGAAGTGAAGACTTCTTTGCCTTTCTCGGATTTCTCCATCCCTTTGATTTCGGATTCTGATGGTTGGTTTTGGGTTAGAGTGGTATAGGTTTGTTTTGTTTGAACAGAGCGTTAATGGCAGGGACGCAGGGTAAGAGAATGAAGATAGAAAGAGAGTGAGAGAGCGAAGGCTTATAAAGTGGGAATTCAGATCCTCTCCGGTACCGTAATAGAGAATCTCTTGCAATTACTGGATCTGGAACGTTCTTTTTAACTTGGCACGAATATTAAAGCCCAATAATACTGCCCCCTGAGCTAGCCCGAATCTTAAAGCCGATGAAACCAGCTACTCTACTCTTAGAATAGGAGTGATAAGATGAGCGGGACTCCACCTAGCCTGAAGAGGGGGGCCGGCTACTAATCTATCCGTTTACAGGTTTATTTACAAGTATAGGAGTATTTATTCTCAGGGTTAATCTTAAACCGTAAAGTGAAGGGAATCTTTTACAGTATTAGGGTTAATCTTAAATCGTAAAGTGAAAGAATCTTTTACAGTATTGGAGAGGATACTTGTCCATAAAGTGGTAGCCGTTGCCAGCGAACCGTACGGAATGAGGTGAGAGACGGTAAATTAGTTTCTTTCTTTTCTTGAAGAGTGAGGCTATGGTGCTATGCATAGCACCAATGGCTAGTGTACTACGGCTCAATATGGTACTTTTTAAAATTCTAACGGTCGATCCGACCGTTCAATGTGATATCCATATGAATATGTACTTGCAAACTAAATTTTATATTTTTTCGAATTTTTTTACTATTTTTTTAGATAGGTAGAAAAATCAGTGTTTTTTGACAATTCTAGACCATCAAAATTCTACCTATCTGAAAAAAATAGTAAAAAAATTCGAAAAAATATAAAATTTAGTTTGCAAGTACATATTCATATGGTTATCACATTGAACGGTCGGATCGACCGTTAGGATTTTAAAAAGTATCATATTGAGCCGTAGTACACTAGCCATCCGTGCTATGCATAGCACCATAGCCTCACTCTTTCTTGAATATTGAACTGGCCCCGCAAGCTTTTTTTTTTTCTTTGTGAGCCTTTTGGGAGTTGGTGGGACCCGTTATTCAGTGACTTAGGACAAAATCTAAACGGTGAATCTGAAACGAGAGATATTTATAGTTTTTCAACTTCTAATCTCAACATCTTTCCAAGAAGAGTGAGGCTATGGTGCTATGCATAGCACGGATGGCTAGTGTACTACGGCTCAATATGGTACTTTTTAAAATCCTAACGGTCGATCCGACCGTTCAATGTGATAACCATATGAATATGTACTTGCAAACTAAATTTTATATTTTTTTGAATTTTTTTACTATTTTTTCAGATAGGTAGAATTTTGATGGTCCAAAATTTTCAAAAAACACTGATTTTTCTACCTATCTGAAAAAATAGTAAAAAAATTCGAAAAAATATAAAATTTAGTTTGCAAGTACATATTCATATGGATATCACATTGAACGGTCGGATCGACCGTTAGGATTTTAAAAAGTACCATATTGAGCCGTAGTACACTAGCCATTGGTGCTATGCATAGCACCATAGCCTCACTCTTCCAAGAAACAAGAAATTTCAGTCTGAAAGATTGGGTGCGAAATTTTGACTCAAGGCTGCAATGAGTTGAGAGAAATTTTTTATTTGTATCATTCTATCCACGTTTTAGAAAGAAAATTAATAAAACATCATACTAGTCAACCATATGTATTACATGAGTAGAACTAAGGTGCTCTTAAGCTCACCAAGCTCTTTGTGAGTCTAACTCAAAAACCTATCGGATTGATTTCAAACGACATATCCAAACCGTTAAATGTTCAATCTATATTAAAATGTGCTTTGAGACCAAATTTTTCATTTTTTGAAATTTTTTTACTATTTATTAAGCTGGTTTGAAAATCGCTGTTTTTCAATGGTGCAGAAATTTAATAAAAACAACGATTTTCAAACCAGCTTAATAAATAGTAAAAAAATTCCAAAAAATGAAAAATTTGGTCTCCAAGCACATTTTAATATAGATTGAACATCTAACGGTTTGAATATGTCATTTGAAGTCAATCCGATATGTTTTTGAGTTAAGCTCACAAAGGGCTTGGTGAGCTTAAGAGCACCTTAGTTCTACTCGTATTACATTACCAGAATTTTCGTTTTTAGCATGGGTAGCACTGATTTGTTGCATGGGTGTTAAGGGCCCATGAAAAAGAATTGGCATTTCTGATTTCGTATACCTTTTTCATGGGAAGTCTCATGCAAAAGATAACCCATGTAACTGCTTGCTGCTTATCCATGCAATTGCCTTCTATATGCCCATGTAAAAATTTTTGGAAGAGCCAAACCACTCAGATATTATATTTTATTAACTGTACATGCAAATACTTGATCATATGCCCATGCAAATAAGTCTAAAGTAGCCAAATAGTATATTTTATTAAAGGCCCATGCAAATGCTTGATCTCATGCCCATGCAATAATTCTGAAGTAGCCATATAGTATATTTTATTAAAGGTACATGTAAATACTTCATTCTATGCCCATGCAAATAGTTATAAAGTTATGAGATATATTATTTGCATGGGCCATCCCATGCAATTGTTTTGTTCATCATTTTTATATTATTTTATGCTAGAGATCCATGTTAAAACCCGGTCATCCTGCCCATGTAAATAATCTGGATTGTGGAGACTGGATATTTGCATGGGCTGTCGCATGCAATTGTTTTTGTGATCCTGTTTATAATATTTTATTACAGAGGTCCATGTTAATACTCAACCCCCGTGCCCATGTTAAAAATATGGATTGTGGTGACAGATTATTTGCATGGGCTGGCCCATGTTAATAATTTGGGATATATGGTCAGAGATATGTATTTGATATTTTTGTCTCCCTTTCAATGGTGAATATAACTATAAATCATAGCACTACAAATTATAACAGTGTATAAAATAACTTTAGTTTTGAAACATAAGCATTGGAATTTTAGATTAAAATGTCCAGATATTTGAGATGCGCAATTAATTCACTAAAATTTTAAAAAATATATTACAATTATTGTGCTCTCAATGAATATATATATAATTAAACTAAGGTTCTAAATAGCGTTTATAGCGTCATAGTGGGAAGGTTATAAAAAAACTATAGCGAATAGCGTCACTATAGCGGAAGCTATTCCAAATAGCGTTTTTTTTTACATTCCGTATATTCAATATTTGTACTAAATATCAACATTATCTAAAGTCTCATAGAACAATAAATAACACCAAAGTAATTAAGAAATTATAATATTCATATTGAACCCGTACAAAGTCCAAATTGCGGTTCAAAATATCCATAGTAATATCATAAACTATCGATTTTTTTCTATTAAAAATATCTTAAGCATCATGATTCATGACATAATCTATTTTTTTTTCTATTCAAATTTTAATTTCGGTTTGGACTTTTTTTATTCAAATTTCTATTTCTATTCTCAATTTCAAATTGATTTATCTGTAGCAAGTAGCAACAAATTCAATTTCGGTTTGAGTTTTTTTTTGTCTTTATTTAAAGCCCATATAAATTGCTTAAAAAAAACCATATTGCATAGAGCAAATAGCGGACCGCTATAGCAGCCGTAGCGCAAATAACACATTTTGATGTCATAGCGTAGCATTTGGGGTCCAAAAATACTATAGCGCGCTATTTAGAACACTGAATTAAACTGATAGCTAGGTTGTTCATTTAAAATTGTCTAATTTAATTATGTGACTTGATGAAGGGGTCCAGTTGGCTGAAAGGGTGGCAGTCAGTAAAAGAAAAGAAAGAATTAAAAGAAGGGCTGCTTTGAGATTCGTGCAGCAGTAAAAGATGAACGGCTGAAATAATTTCCAGAACAATTAGCTACAATATTCAAGAGGAAGGCTCTAAATTAAATTAACTTTACAAGATTTGCGTTTAGAAATCTATACGGATTTATCGGCCGTTAATCGTGACGATTTATAAAATTTAATTATAATCTTATCTAGTCAGAAATTTCAAATTAAAAAATTGAACTTCACGATCAAACGGACCCAATAATTATAATCAATCAACTAAAATTCAGCGAGAATTTACGTTTAACAATTTGTACGAATTTCTCGAATGTCCAGAATTTACGGTACGAATTTATAATCCGTATCTTTTTATGAAAGTTTAATTAAAGTTTTTATTTTCATTTGTCTTTTAATTTAGAAATTATAAGTTATAAAGTAAAAATTAAATTTTTGTTAATTTATTAATTGGCTTACTAAATGAGTTTTGTATAATCAATTTATCCATTTAGTAAATTAACTTTTATTTTCCCTAATAGCACCATTAAAGTTTTAATTAGTTGTAGATTTTTAGTTATTAATTTAAATTAACAAATTAAAATTTTCCGGAATATAACACTACCATCCTAACAGTGGTCAATATCCTAATCACTGTTGGCTTGTCGATCAAGGCAGTTAATTAGGAGATTAATCACTGTTGGCCATATCAAACATACCTTCAACGTTCAAACATGCATGACTCAGACAGTTTAATTAATTAGGTATATATGTTTCTTATGTTTATTGTACATTAAAAGTACTAATTAAGATGTTCTCTTTCAAAATCATAAAATATTTGAATTTTAGTTTTTGAAATTATATATGTATATATAGGCTGATTATTATTCATTTAAATTTTTAGGCTGAAATTGTTATTACTTGCCTTCACGGAATTGGGGATAACCTACCTTTTCTTTCTAAAAAGAAAAAAGAAAAGGAAACGGTCACTTTTTCGGTTACCTTTTTGGGTAGACAAATCAAAATCAAATTACTACGCCGGGTTCAAAAGAACTTGAAAAGTACGCTTGCTTGGATTTTCCGATGGCTCACTTGTAAACCATTCAACAAAAAGTTTTCTAGTCATAATTATTTCTTCAAGACTCACATGTTATCCTCACCAGTGACGTCAAAGTATTGTTTCTCACACCTTAATTTTATTATTTTTAAAAACTATTTACTATGTCATGTAATAATTAAGGAGAGTCTTATATATTTCTAATTAGTTTCAAATTATGCATAAATTAAACTATATCAGAATACACGAACATGGACTCAAGCTAGTTTGGCAGGTCTCCTTAATAAATAATTTTGTAGAAATATAACAATGCCTTCTAGTAAGAGATAGATTGGTTTGGAATAAATTTAATTCTTTAGAGAAAAAAAAAATTAATCTGTATTATATCTGACAACTAATTAATGTCTTAGTTTAACATTAATTGAACTTTAGGCCATTATTAAGTGATTTATTTAATGAGGTAAATTTTGGCGTGTTAAATTCGCAAACTGTTTAACATGATCTCTCTATATTAAAATGTGTTTGGAGATCAAATTTTATAAAACGTTGTCTTTAGACAATTCTGGACCACTGAAAAAACAACAGTTTTATAAAATACTTAATAAATAGTAAACAAATTTAAAAAATATATAAAATTTGATCTCCAAACACATTTTGATTGGTTTGAATTAACTGTTTGGACTTTAAAAATCACAAAACTGAATTGTTATAAGATGTTGTAACTTACAAATGTAGTAAGTGGATCCCTCCTCAGCTAATATATGCAATATGAGTATTTTGGATTCGAAATTCAAATGATGACTGATGAGTTTTATTTTATTGAATATTGAATAACATGTTGTAACCCAGTCATTATGAATAAAAAATTAATGAAAAAACAAGAAAGACAATAGTAATAGTACATAAAATTAAAATTAAATAAAAAACAAGAGCTGAATCAAAATTTTCACACTGATATTCCAGGACGGTATACAAACCTGTTAAACGAAATGCGCCAAAGATCACAAAAGAAAATATGTATATATTTTATGCTCATCTAGTAAGAAAAATAAAATAGTCTAAATATCAATTGGCTGATTATTCGTTTAAAGTTTTTCCTTTTGAAAAATAGCAATTCGAGTTTTCCTGTTGCTTCTAAATTGTGAACGATTTCATAAAAGTTTATTTTGCAGTTATACTCTAAAGGTCGAGAGAGTGAGAGAGAACTAATATTTCTAGTTAATTATATTTCAAATTCAATTAAATTTTCTAGGAATTGAAATATAGGTAGTATGAAAAAAAAATATCTTTCTCCATTTTTTTTTTACAATGTAGACATAAAAAATAAGCTAACGTTACTAAACATTTTTTTTTTTTTGCAACTTTTTTTAAAGGAATGCAACACAGGGACTTCCTAGAAGGTCACCCATCCTAGTACTACTCCTGCCCAAGCACACTTAACTGCAGAGTTCCGATGAGATCCGGTGCTTTAGTGCTGGTATGATCGCATCCAACATTACTAAACATTTACTGTCCTAAGTCCTAACATTGACTAGAAAAGGGGGTAAGAAATTTTTTTTTCTATTCCTAACTTTTTTTTTTATTGTCCTCTTCTGAATGAAAAAAAAATTCTCCTATCTATTTTTCAAAATGAAGTGCTTTTACCTCAAACAATAATTTAAATTAGAGACACTATGAATAGCAAGATGCTGAAATCTAGCACTAAAAATTCAAATTTTTTTTTAAATATTTGTTGGATTACTTCTTTTGATGTATAATTAGCATATTTATACTAAAATACGCTAAATTATTTGAAATTATGTTAAATTACGCTGAATTATACTAAATTACGCTAAATTACAATAATTATGTTAAAAATTCAGAATTGCCAAAAAACAAAGGGAAGAGCCTCAAAACTTGAGTTGAAGTTTTCAATTAAGATTTTCATTTCTATTATTCAATCTAAGTAACTTAGTAAAATTAGTTATATAATGAACTTGTAAAATACCAATTTTTGAAATTTTTGAAATTTTTTTTACTATTTTTTATGATTTATGAAAGATGACACAAAATCGGCCTAATTTAGCGTAATTTAGCGAAATTTAGTGTAATTTAACATAATTATTGTAATTTATCATAATTTAGTGTAATTCAGCATAATTTAACATAATTTTAATTAATTTAGCGTATTTTAGTATAAATATGCTAATTATATATCAAAAAAATAATCTAACAAATATTAAAATTTTTTTTTTGAATTTTTAGTGTTAGATTTCAGCATATTGCTATTCATAGTGTCTCTAAAAAAAAAATAGTGCCGGCCATTAAATATCGGTACCGAAAAAAATTAAAACCGGCCATTTAATGACCGGTATGGATATTTTGATAAATTCCCAACATTAGTGGGTATATTTATTAATTTGTAATTAACTTTGAATATTAATAAAAATGTCGGCAAGAAGCATATTGAGACAACCAATTTTACGTATCCCGTGTAGTTTAACTTTATGCGTTATTTTTGGCGGATATGAAAAATAAAATTAGATATAAATTGGAAAATAGGAGGTAGCTTTTTTATATGTATATAAATTAAGTATATAACGTCATCGGTGACGAGCAATGCTTCAGTCATCGCATCAGAGTATATAAACCATTAAACCAGCACACACACACTCTCATCCACTATATAAACCCTTGTGCGGCCATCCCCTTCCCTCCATCGATCTCTGCATTGCCATCGTCAATACATCGATCCAACCCAAAAACTCATCTGTTACTCTTTGAATCCTCTATATCTCTTTTTTTGAAATACTACAATCAATGGCAGCTCCAACAAACGGGAAGAAAATAGCGCCGGAGGAGGAGCACCCCCGTAAGGCCTTTGGTCTGGCTGCTCATGACTCCTCAGGCGTTCTCTCTCCTTTCTCCTTTTCCAGAAGGTTCGTTCGTCCCCATCTCTCTCTCTCTCTCTCTCTCTCCATGCATGTTTCTCTATGTACGTAGGTACACGCCAATTCAAGTCCAACTGGTTTAGTTATACATCAAATTGTTGTCGGATTTATTGAGCTCTCAGTTTTGTACTTCTTAATTTTAATCAAAGACTCTCCTTGTTGATTTGATAAACATATTGATTTCATCGAAAATATTTTTGAACCATCTAAAAAACAAATGTTTTCTTTCTTATTTTTATTTCTTAGCATTGTTGTGGCCTGTGGCCTGTGGGGGACAAATAAAGAATGTACCCGACCGCATACAATTGTGTTTTTGCGGCTTTAACTGTGCAGTTAACCATGCTGCTGCTGCTAAAAATTGAGAATCGTCATTCATCAACCATGTCCCCACACGCCACACAGGTAGACAACACAGACATAGTTTACGGAAAATCACAGCTGCTTGCATTTAGACAACTATTAGTATTTAGTAGTTTTTTTTAATGCGATTTCAGCCTCGCGTTTGAAATTTTCATAGGAATTTTAAAAGATCTCTAGCTCTTAAAAATTCATGTACCGCGTTTTACATGTACATTCAGTTAATACGTAATGGTAAAGTTATACAGGTACGAAATTAATTAGCTCAATTTTCTCTGAGGATATGGTGCAAAGATTTATAATATTTTATTTTATTTTTCTTTCGAATTACAAACAAGTTAAGTACTTTGGGTGAACGAGAACGAGCACCTTTTAAAGACAATAGCAGTTAGCCATTTATTACTAATATGAAAAGTCAAGTCTTTAATGGCAAATCTTAGAATAATATAAAGATACTAAATATATTGTACCTACTGGCTACTGCTTGGAAGTTCAATAAATACAGAGTTTATGGAGATGTTGATATTTGATGCAAAATAATAAATGTGAAGCTACAGACTTACAGTGTGAGGCATACAATTAAGTTTCCTTTCTTCTTTTAATTAATGAAGTAATAAATGTGAACTTCATGTCCGCCCTTCTGTCCATCCATTAATTTTAGTTTTCAATTTTGTATTCCTTATTTTGAACTAAAAAATAACAAAAGAATAATACAACATATTTAACAATAGGATCTATATATATATATATCCCCCAAGTATATATTTCTCCAGATATATATTGGGGTATTTAGCAATTAATGCCACTTAATTGTTATAATTTCTCTGTCCTTAACTCCAACATTTCTCTAATTTATAATTTAACAGGAACAATGGAGATAATGACGTATCAATAAAGATACTATATTGTGGCATCTGTCATTCTGATCTCCACAGCGTGAAAAATGAATGGCACAATGCCATCTACCCCATCGTTCCCGGGTAAATAAAATATAATAAATAACGTTAATTTTTAAATATATATATATAACTTATTTCATGACTCGTCCTTTTAACATCATAGAACTTCCTTATTTTTACAGACACGAGATTGTAGGTGAAATCATTGAGGTTGGCTCTAATGTTAAGAATTTCAAAGTTGGGGACAAAGTGGGGGTGGGTTGCCTGGTCGACTCCTGCAACTCTTGCCAAAGCTGCACCACTGGCTTTGAAAACTACTGCCCGGGAATGATTCTTACCTACAATTCTGTGCACCCAGGAGATGGTACCATAACATACGGTGGCTATTCTGACATGGTAGTTGTGAACCAGAACTTTGTGATTCGCATCCCCGAGAGTCTTCCACTGGACAAGGCGGCCCCGCTGCTCTGTGCTGGTATTACCGTTTACACACCGATGAAGTATCACGGGCTTAACACGCCAGGACAGCACTTGGGAGTTGTGGGTCTCGGTGGTCTGGGCCACGTGGCTGTCAAATTTGGGAAGGCCTTTGGAATGAAGGTGACAGTTATCAGTTCCAGCCTGAGGAAAGAGAAGGAGGCGATTGAGAGGTTGGGTGCTGATGCCTTCTTGGTTAGTAGCAATGCCGAACAAATGAAGGTAATTATTATATATCTTTTTAATATATATATGATGCATGTCTGATTTATTTTCCCGTGTAAATGATTGTCGAAAGAATAAAAAGAAAGTAATGTCATTGCATGATTTAATTCATTTGATCATGATCTTTAATTTACTGCAATACTTTTAGGCTGCTGTGGCTAGCATGGATGGAATAATTGACACTGTTTCTGCTACACATGCTATCCCGCCTCTACTAGCACTTCTCAAACCGAATGGCAAGATGATATTGGTCGGTGCACCCGAGAAACCCTTGGAGGTCCCCGCCTTCGCTTTAATATTTGGTAATTATATTTTAGCTTTAATTACTACAAACTTCTTCAATTTTACTGTCAACTTGTCATTTCAATTAGCATGGTATATATTGGGTATATATGTTGAAGTTGTCTTGATTTCTCTATTTTTAAAGTTTACTTTTAATTAATTATTCATATTTAATGTTAATAATAAAACATCGATCTGTTGTACACTTGTATTGTTACAGGAGGGAAGACTCTGGCTGGAAGTCTTATTGGCGGAATTAAGGATACACAAGAGATGATTGATTTTGCCGGAAAGAATAATGTAACAGCTGACATAGAATTGATCAGTGCTGATTATGTGAACAAGGCGATGGAGCGGCTTGCCAAGTCAGATGTCAGATACCGTTTTGTCATCGATATTGCCAAAACCTTGAAGTCAAATGTTTGATTTAATTGGTTGTTCTTGCATTTGAAATGAAATAAGAGTTGGAAGTGATCGATGGTCTCGGTTATATTATGCATGGTAGCAAATAGCAATGTTTACATTGTTATATTATGTCGAGTGTGAGTTCGTTTTCTTTTATAATATTCACTACTACAAAAAAGGAGATTATACACGGACAAAAATGGAAGAGCTACACGGATTTCCTACCGTGTTTAAATCGAGGGTGTATAAATAAGTCAATAACTACACACGGACATTTGTCCGTGTACAATTTCAACGATTCTACACGGATAACTACACAAACAGCCGTGTAAAAAGCCCAGAATGTGTCGCTCTCCATGATACAGAGCTACACGGATTTTAGCTAAACAACCGTGTACGATTCTTTTCGTACACGGACTTTTAACTAAAAACCCGTGTAGCTTGACTCTTTCTACACGGACATTTAGTAAACTGTCCGTGTAGCTCTCCTCTTTATACACGGACATTTAGTTAAATGTCCGTGTAGCTCTACTCTTTCATACACGGACTTTAGTTAAATGTCCGTGTATAAAGACCATTTTTTTTTTTTTTGAATTTTTTGTTTTTCGGCTAGCCTCCAGTTTTGCTAGCCAGTTTTGTTACAGAGAACTATTCCATATTTCCCATATTTTCCAGATTTCATATAACAATAAATCCATATTTTTCAGATTACCAAGAAATTCATATTTTCCAGATTACCAATAAATCCATATTTTCCAGATTAGCCAGAAATTCATATGCAATAAATTATACAATATTCACATACACCAAATTATACAAAATTATGGAAATCCATGTTGAGCATTGCAAAATTCTGATACAAACCACCTTGCCCACACACACCTGATATCGTCGATCTGCTCCTTGGTGTAATGCGGTTGCTTTGGCAAATTCTACAATTACAATTTGGTATTAGTTAGTAACAAGAAAAGGTAGATGAAATACAGTCGCAAATATCAATTCCTATTATATAGGAACAATTAATATGAATTACATACTATATTTACATAGGAACAATTAATATCAATTCCTATTATCAGAAATTTCTACATTCTCATCATTCAATTCACAACGATTAAAATCTTTATTGGTACTACTACTTTCACCAAATTTCTCACCGTGCATGATCCAACATGTATATCTCTTCTTAAATCCCCGACAAATTAAATGACCTCTAATTTCTTCGGAGTCCACAAATCTTAAAATATTTTTACAATCTCTACAAGGACACAAAATGTCTTTTTCTTTTTTCTTC
The DNA here is from genome assembly GCA_025461125.1 of Carex kokanica. NCBI lineage: Eukaryota > Viridiplantae > Streptophyta > Magnoliopsida > Poales > Cyperaceae > Carex > Carex kokanica. The sequence goes on from JAJGRX010001389.1 coordinate 67,285, forward strand.
ACTCTATACATCTCAGCAAATTTTATAAACTCATCAACGCGAACCAAATATTCTTCACTGTCACGTCGCAATTCATACATCCAACTTCGATCCATCTGGAAATTAAATTATAAAAATGATTTGATCAATTAATCAAGCATGGTCAACATATATTGTACCAAATTTTGGGCTTACAAAGGGCCGGTTTACAATCCTAACCCACTCTTTGAATATTATGTCTCATATGTGAACACATATTAGCGAGTTTTAATTAGTATTTGAGAAAAATTCGGCAGCATTTCCCCTTAACTCCCCAAGTATGCGTACGAACCACATACTCGTAGGAGCAATAAGGGAAAATACCGTCGAACTTTCCTCAAATACTAATTAAAACCCACTAATATGTGTTCACATCCTAAATGAGACACAATATTCAAAGAGCAGTCCCAAAACGGGGACTGTTCAAAATTAATCCCTATTGGATTAATTTTGAACGGGCATGGACCTAAAAATCATTTATAGGTCGGTTATTGGACAACAATACACTAATTATATATTTACATTACCTAATAACTAATTAAATCAAGCATGCATGCATATATTACACACCTAAGTAAATAAGCAATAATAATTACTAAACAGAAAATTAGAGAGGAAAAAGGAAAATATGTATATACTAACCTTCGAAATTTAGAGAGGAGAAAATAAAAACTTCAAAGATGACAGCTTCCAGCTATGCTAGCCTTTAATTTGCGGAAATCAGATCTCAGTTCAAACACAGATCCAGAGGGCGTATTAATTACTTGATCAAAACGGCGCAGCTGGAGCTAGAAGTCTCTGGAAGAGAAGGGCCCTTTTATATTGGATAAAACCCTACGCGGATTTTCTACACGGATTTATACTTAGCAATCCGTGTAGCTCTGTCACAATTTAAACACGGTTATTTATTAAAAAAGCCGTGTACAATAACCCTTTATACACGGATATTTGATAAGAAAACCGTGTAGCTCTCTTAATATTTGTACACGGACATGTTACTAAAAACCGTGTAGCTCTCTTAATATTTGTACACGGTTATTTAATCAAATATCCGTGTAGCAATTCATACACGGATTTTTGTATAATATCCGTGTAGCTCTCTCAATCTTTTCCACACGGTTTCTTTCCACGCGGCTTTTTTTTCTCTAATAAACCGTGTAGCTCTCTCAAACAATTCTACACTGATTTATAACTAAGTGTCCGTGTATAATTCCTCAATATTTTTAACCCTTTCACAATTTCATATTTGACACACGGTTTTTATATAAAATTAGAAAAACCGTGTACAATGTGCAGTGTAGAATCTCCTTTTTTGTAGTAGTGATTCTTGCATGTAGTATGTTGAAATGAGCAGTTATAATAATTATAAATGATTAGAAAAGAGGATGGAAAGAATAAGGAATTGCCCGATGGTTTCACAATATTTTTGACTGGGTTCACTAAAACAAGGACCATTCTAGCTGTTTCCCTAGCTATCTGATAGTCTAAATCATCTCTTTTTCGATTATTTAGAAACTCTTGCCAGTCCTAAGATGATGCTCGCAGCCGTTTCTGCACATAAAATGAATAATTAAGAAAATGTTTGCGTGCAGAGAAACGGAAAACCTTTAGGTGTACAGAATACCTTAGACGGAATTTGTATCCTTAGCATTAATTAGTTTGAGTTAATGGAGAATGAATCCAGACCATTCGATCCATGTTGGCACGAATATTAAAGAAGCCCCGTGCATTCCACCTTGGACCGGATTGGCCCGGATCCTGATCGGACGGCCAAGATGCATTAACTCAAAGTTTGCAGGGGATACAGATCCCCTCAGACGAAGCTGTGTCTGGCCTAATCAAGAATTCAGACTGCTTGCTCAAGTATTAGGTAGCTATTCGTTTAAGTTTGATCCAGAGAGTCTAACATATAAGCTGCAGATTTCCACATGATCATTCCATGAATTTTTTGAGAGATCTTAGCCTCATCAACTGATAAACAGCAGGTTCTACGCCCTTTGAAGAGGGTTCAATTAACCTAAAAACCTCATGATTAACTCTCCTAATATATCGAGATCAAGTATTAAGCAGAGATAGATCAAACATAATTCAAAGTTATACTATCTTACATTATATTAAGTTTGTTAACAATATCTGTTCAGCAACAACACAACTATTGATTGTGAATGGTGATGCTAACCGTCCATAGAGAGGCATTTCATACTAGAGACTGAATGTCAAATTGTTTTGTACTATTAACAACTACAAGAAAAGAACTCGTGTTAAGCAAGAGGCTAGGAGCTCAGAACGTAGACTAAATACTATGACACCATTTCACTAGAGCTCATTAGTTGTATTTAATTTGTTTAGTCTTTTAGACAAAAACCCTAAACCCAATCGAAGGCAGACAGGTTCATATTCTGTTAGTACAAGTGCTTGCGAACAATTTTTTTTTTTTTGAGGAAAAGTGCTTGTGAACATTATACCAGGGAATGCACTTTTACGTGCTCGCACACACAAAGAAGAGAGAGGGAGAGAACTTAATTGGCAGCCGCTGCCAAGAATTTCAAAAGATAGCGACAGAGAGTTCAACTGCACATGCAATGTTTCAATTTGAATTAATGGTACTATACATGCTATCCCATAACACAACAAAGAGATTCCAAAATAAAATTCCTAATTAATTATACCACCCCTCCTACAAAACCAAGAAACTTACCAAAGATAATCTAGAAGTAAATAAAAATAGTTTACTAATACCTCCCTTTGGAGAAAGGTTTAGGAGGCGACAGTGACCTAAGCTCAGGTGCTGAGCTAGGAAACAACACATTGAGCCTATGCATCAACACATCCCCTTTAGATGGTATTTCATTCAACAAAAATTGTTGTACGATCGGTTTCTTAAACCACTCCAAAACTGCATCCCCAGGCGCTCGCAAAACCACCTTACTAAGCTCAAACGGCGACTCAAGAGATTCCAAAACTTGTGCTACGACCATCTTGAGTGTCGGCCCAGTGACCAGCTTAATCCGACGTGGCACAACCCCATAGTACAATATCCTCTTCCTAAACCTATGTAAGGTATGCACCACAGATACCAAAGCGCAGCGCCTACAGAAAGATTTCGCACATCCAAAGACCATGCGATATGTTGGTAAAAAACTATGGCTTTTGGGAATAACTTGTTTTCATACGCCACTTTCCATACACACCTTGCACGGTTCATCTGTCCCATTAAAACTAATAATTTAACAGCACATTAACAAAATACCGAGCTGCATTTTCTTCAGATTCATAGTCTATCCCTTGAAAGAATTCTCGAACAAAAGACAAAACTGGTTTTTTCCTCTGTTCAGGCCCTGTGAACAAGTCACACAAAAACTCATGTGCCTTGTGGTTGGTGATGCTAAGTATCTCCATGATGGCATGCCCATTAGCCTCCACCTGGCAACGAACTAGATATGCAAGGATCGAGGTATAAAGAATCAAATCAACCTTCCCCGCAGACCCCACATAGGTTTCAAGTAGGGGCCGGGCTGATTCGTACATACCAGTTTTCATACAAGATTCCAATAATTGCCTGATAATGAAATTGTTGGTTAATGCTAGTTCAGCCGACCCCTCTTTAGTATCAACCATTAACATATCACTTGCATTTACTTCTACAGGATAGCCACTTGCTTTCATTTCAAGTAAAATTTTTGCAGCCAGATCAATCAATTTTTTCTTGGCTAAGAGAGTAAGTAAAGAGGTGAAGGTACGTAAACCAGGCCGGCCGTACACCTGCATTGACCATCGACCCATAAGCCCGCATGGCAGAGTCCACCTGACCCGCAGCTGAATGCATCTCAATCAAACAAGCATATGTGGCAGGCGTTGGAAAAAAAACCCAGCCTTCCCTTCTCCATTTCATTAAACAAAGAGGCATGCAGCAGCATCTAATTTACCTGATCTTGCATTGGCCTCTACCATCATGGTGTAAAGGCTGAAATTGGGTCGAAACCCTACCCGCTTCATATCTTCCCAGATATCCATGCCCGCATCCAACTTCCCAGCTTTGACCAAAGCCTGAATTATAGATGCATTTGTGGCATTAGATGGTTACTTTATAACCCAAATTTTGCATCTCTTGATAGAGCCCCATTGCTGCATCTAATCTCCCAGCCTTTCCCATGGAGTCGACCAAAGATGAATAAATTTCCAGAACTGGCCCCACAAGCTCTTTCTTTTTTTTTTTTCTTTGTGAGCCTTTTGGGAGTTGGTGGGACCCGTTATTCAGTGACTTGGGACAACATCTAAACGGTGAATCTGAAACAAGAGATATTTATAGTTTTTCAACTTCTAATTTCAACATCTTTCCAAGAAACAAGAAATTTCAGTTTGAAAGATTGGGTGCGAAATTTTGACTCAAGGCTGCAATGAGTTGAGAGAAATTTTTTATTTGTATCATTCTATCCACGTTTTAGAAAGAAAATTAATAAAACATCATATTAGGAACCATATGTATTAATAGAGAATCACATTCGTATCTTCTAATTGCACTTTTGTTATTTTAAAAAGATGTTCTAATTTGAAAGATTGATTTTTTACGGATGATTTGGTGTTTTTGTATATATTGCAAATTGGTTACTACTGATGCTATGAAGCATGAAACAAATTATATATAATACTGTAAACCAGTATGTTTGAAGAGAAATGAGAAATGTTTGCAAATATTAATGTTTGTTTTAAATTGGGGTTTGTTTGAATCAAATAAATCGAGTACATATTATGAGTAGAGAGTGAGGCTATGATACTATGCATAGTGCGGGTTAGTCTGTAATATGGATTAATACTATTGTTCTCAAAAATTTAATGGTCAATCCGAACCATTCAACATATACTTTTGTTTTCAACTCTCCGTTCAACATGTACCGAATAGGCTGTTTGAAACCTCTAACCCCCCATTAATACTTGATGAGCAACTACATATTTTTCAGTTTGCAGACCATGTTGAAAAAATTGTGGCATGGAGATGTACCGAATAGGTTATTGAGTACTCGTTCTATGTTAGCAGCGTATGCCCTATGATTTTCGTTTATGTTGCATATATATATATATATATCTTAACAAAAAAAATGGTTTCAAATTAGATGTACATGTGCTTCATTGCAAATTTTAACTCAGATCATATATGTTTCTAAAATGTTTCTCACCTTTATGAACAAAATGAGCATAATATTGAATATATTTTGTGTTTCTGATGGTAATCCTTTCTTATTATTTTTTTAACCTATTTTTTTTTTGGGGCAATTTCATGTATCCTCCTCAAAAACTTCAATATTACGTATTTCTCCCTCTAAAATTTGAAATTATATATTTCTCCTTCTAAACTTTCCAAACTCACAAATTTACCCATTTAATCAATAAAATATATTTAATATATTTAAAAATACTTAAATAATATTATTTCAGATTCTAAATTTTTTTCAGACCATTATACCCCTTCCTCCTTCCAATCTCGTTCTTTCTCTTCAATTCATGTGCGTCTCACACCGTCCCCACCTATGGATCGGAGCAATGCGGCGAGCTCCAGCTGCATCAGGCTGCCGCACCATCCATGTCGAATCGGCGAAAGATGTCACGCAGCTGCTTCAATCCATAGGTGGGGACGGTGTGAGACGCTCATGAATTGAAGAGAAAGAACGAGATTGGAAGGAGGAAGGGGTATAATGGTCTAAAAAAAATTTAGAATCCGAAATAATATTATTTAAGTATTTTTAAATATATTAAATATATTTATTGATTAAATGGGTAAATTTGTGAGTTTGGAAAGTTTAGAAGGGGAAATATGTAATTTCAAATTTTAGAGGGGGAAATATGTAATATTGAAGTTTTTGAGGGGGATATATGAAATTCCCCCCTTTTTTTTTTAAGAAAATGATGATATATTCTATGTTGAAAACCCAAGTATTTATTGACAAAAATGAAATTGTGTTGTACAATCGATATATTTACTTTTTGAGAAAAAATATGGGTCAAGCCCACATTTAATTCCATTAATAATGGTAAAAATTACAAAAGGTTTGTAACAGAAATTAAAACAACAGAAAGGTAAAAGCTCAAACAGCTGAGCCTGTTACTGTTGGGATTTCGGGTAGGTTAAAGTGTAACAATTCGATTCAGTTTATCAATTTGATCACTACTCGAAAATCAGAATCCAAGCATAAAACTAATTCTAGGATTAAAACAGAGTTTACCACTAGACGCGCAGCGGAAACTTCAAGTCTAGTCTAGCAGTAGCCTTCTTCTCCTTTCGTTCTCGTGTCAGATTCGCGCAACAGCCCAGCAGTCACGCCTCTATCAGTATCCACACGAACAGGTTGAGCAACTACTGTAATTCGGTATGCTAGTACCGAATTGACAGCCCCGTCTTTTCTCTTTCTTTCTCTCTTACGTTTTCTGATGTGTATATAACAGAATTTCTGGAACACCTTAAAAACCGAACTCTGCATGTATATTTATAATACTATGCACCTATTCAATCGCACCATTTCATTGCACCCATTCAGAAAACGTGATCTGATCTGATCAGATCAGATCAGATCAGATGAGAATAAGAATTCGGGCCTAGCCCATTAAGACCTGATCCATATTAATTATTAATATGGCCCATAATATTCTGACCTATTAGTACATTTCTAACAGTTACGAATGTAAACAAAAGGTTAAAACAAACCAAAAATTAAAATGCATTTTAAAGCTGGAAATTAAAACTGATGTCAAAGCGGTTGTAGGCAATTAATCAGAGAGTGGGAATTTTGCCAAGGAGGCCTCTGATTTCTTTTCCCCTCTGTTGCTGTCTCATTCATTCCAGATCGCATTCGCATTGCAGGCATCTGTACCCCATGTTCCCCCATGATGTAGCGTACCAGTATATGTACCAGTTGGTGGCAGTACTCCCCTGGACCGTACCAGAACCTCCTTTTCCTGCCTGATTGAATTGCCTTTCTTGATGTATTCTATTTATTCGTAGAGTTTGAGATGCCATAGCACCTCCTGCAGTAATTCCCCCATATCCTTGCTTGTTTCCGCGAAGCTACGAGCACATCGCTCCCTCCATATGACGAATTGCATGATCAACATCGCTCCCTGCAGTAATTCCCGTGAAGCTACGAGCACATCGCTCCCGCGAAGCTACAAGCACCTCCCGCAGGGACGCCATGGCTCATGACTGCCTTTAAAATTCCTGCATAGGGTTTCTTATTTTTAATATTTTATTTTTTCATATTCTTATCAATAAAAATTTCGGGTCAAATTTAATAAAATAGAAATAGGGAAATAAATCAAATATCAAAGAGTATTTCAGTGTCAAATTTAATAAAATAGAAATATGGAAATAAATCAAATAGACTCAATTTTTTTTTTTTGGCAAAACTGCCCGTAGGTTTATATTCTGTGTGGAACCAAACACAAAGCAAAGCAAATCAAAGAAAATGTTATTATTCTCCTTCTGTTATTCAGTGTCAAATTTATCCAGTGTTATTATTCTGCTTTCTGTGCACTGTGCGGGGAATTTTTTTTTAAATCATAATTAGAAAAAACAAAGTTAGCAAACCAACATGATTAGCCGGACTTTTACAAAAATCATAAGAACCGAATTGGCAATACGGGTCCCGCTTTTTTTTCTCCTGGAACCGAAATGCCAATTTGGGTTCCCCCCTTTTCACTGTTTTTCCGCAGCGCAGAAACGGTGTAGCTTTTGGTGTAATGCCTTGGACCCGAATTGGAATTTCGGGTCCCCCTTTTTTTCTTTTTTATAGAGAAAAATAACTAAAATGATGAAATATAATACTAAAAAATCGAATTTTTTTCCCTTTGTCAAATTATTTTTTGATAGCATATTTATACTAAAATACTATAAATTACTTGAAATTATATTAATTTATGTTGATTTACACTAAATTACTTGAAATTATTTGAAATTATGTAGAATTATGCTAAAATATGGTAAATTACGCTAAATTAGGTATGAATAGGGCCTATTTTGTGCCATCTTTCATAAATCATAAAAAATAGTAAAAAAATTCCAAAAATAATAAAAATTGATATTCTACAATTTCATTATATAACTAATTTACTGAGCTACGTAGATTGAAGAATAGAAATGAAAATATTAATCGGAAATTTCAACTGAAGTTTTGAGACTCTTCCCTTTGTTTTTTGGCGATTCTGAATTTAGAAATCCGGCATCGTAGGTTCTGTTGCATCCGTATTTTCACAAGCTTTCCGAAAAGTGGTCATTTGCTGAAATCGAACACTTGAGCGCCGTTTTATGGCCGTTTGAAGTTTCGTCGTCGTTTTTCGTCTTCTGAGTGAAGATATCATCCCTATTCATACGTAATTTTGCGTAATTTAGTGTATTATGACATAATTCTACATAATTATTGTGATTTCAAGTAATTTAGTATAAATCAACATAAATTAACATAATTTGAAGTAATTTAGCGTATTTTAGTATAAATATGCTATCAAAAAAATAATTTGACAAAGGGAAACAAAAATTCGATTTTACCGTATTATATTTCATCATTTTAGTTATTTGTCTCTAAAAAAATAAAAAAAAGGGGACCCGAAATCCCAATTCGGGTCCAAGGCATTGCACCAAAAGCTACACGGTTTCTGTACTGTGAAAAAACTGTGAAAAAGGGAGGAACCCGAATTGGCATTTCGGTTCCAGAGGAAAAAAAGCGGGACCCGAATTGCCAATCGGTTCTTATGATTTTTGTAAAAACCCGGCTAATCATGTTGGTTTACTAACTTTGTTTTTTCTAATTATGGTTTTTAAAAAAAAATCCTGTGCAGGACCAAACACGAAAAGCAAATCAAAGAGAGAGAATGTTTGGTCCCACACCCTTTTTATATACGCAGTTTGCACCGAAATTTTTATTAATCGAAAAAAATAAAAAAAATATCGCGAAACGGCAGAATTTTGACAGAAATTCTAAATCTAAGTAAGTCAGGAATATTCTTACTGTCCCATGGGACGGGATGAACCTCCCCGTCCAGCTTAACAATTTCGCTAACGCTAATCGTAAATCAGGAACAGATTGGATTGTCCCGTCCGAGGCCAAAAAAAAAAAAAAAGCCAAGAACAGATTGGATCGTCCTGTCCGAGGCAGATGTGACTGTTTCAAAATGCCTCTGCCGCAGCTTCCATTCTTCAGGTCCAGTGTTTCTAGAAAAATAGTATTAGAAGATATAATCTTGTACACCACTTCTTTGACTCAGATGGTGAAAATCAACTTTTTGCCGTTGACTCAGATGGTGAAAATCAAGTTATTGGCTCTTTGACTCAGATGGTGATAATCTTGTATACCACTTCTTTGACTCAGATGGTGAAAATCCCAATCAATTTTTTTTTTTTCTCGGACGGGAGGATCCAATCCGTCCTGGCTTTTTTTTTATTTTTTTTGCCTCCGACGGGACAATCCAATCCGTCCCTTATTTACAATTAGCGTTAGCGAAATTGTTAAGCTGGGCGGGGAGGTCCATTCCGTCCCATGGGACGGTAAGAATATTTCCGGCCTATCTAGATTTAGAATTTCAGCAAAAGTTATGCCGTTTTGCGATATTTTTTTTTTTTTTTTTCGATTAATAAAAATTTCGGCAGTTTGCACTTCATTCTACGTGGCACATTTCTACTGATTAGACTCCTTAGCAGTACCCTTTAAGAATATGTACTACACATGGAAGATAGCACATTTATACTCTGGAAGGTCAGAGTTCAAAGTCATCAAAGAATTGGGGCACGTTTAGGGCCTGTTTAGCTGCTACTCAATTTTTACTATTTTTACTATTCATGTGGAAAAAAAAATGAGTGAATTTTTTTTCCCACGTGAACAGTAAAAATCAGTTAAAAAAAAAATTTCCATGCCTATTCCCCAGCCCACTGTCCTGCCGAACAGGCCCTTAGTAGGTTCGGATGTCAAGGAATTACGCGGGATGGGATTTGACGGGGATGAGAATTCACTTTTGAAAAAGTAAGAACCCACGGGTACAGGTACGTACGGGATTAATTTTGAGAATGTGTTGAATTGAGTGTTCAGTTGTACCGTGGGATTAGTTGTGGAAAATTCTATTTTTCTTTCTAAAATATTTGATATTATACAATTTTCTTTATTAATATATTATCAATAATGTAATTAAATAAATAGATTAAATAATACTATAATATTTCTTCTTAATTATTATTTTATAAAATATAAATATTTTTTTTTTGTTCTTAACATTTTTTATAGTTAAATAAGAAGTATTTAATTAGATGAACATGATTTGCATTCAATACTTTTCGCCGTTACATTTAAGAAAATTGAGTAGTTGAAAAAAAAATATTAAATGATGTAGCCGTTGAATTTATGAAAATGCATTAAATATTTCTTAGAGTGTCTTGCATATATGTTTATTTTTAATCTTATGTTTCTATTCTTATATTAATAATTGTAAACTATTAGTTTAATCACAACATGACAAATAATAAAATATATATCTTATTTTTATGTACCACGGACAAGTCTAGCAGCATTTAAAATTTTCAACTATTAGTTAAATTCAATTTAATATTAATAATTATGATAAATTAATTTAATCACGTTAAGATACAACAAAAGTTATTGGTCTTCAATCTTCATATAGCAGCTGCTCCATTTGGGGAAAAAAAATAACCTTTGATTCAATTTGATTTATCCCATTTGAACAGTGTTCTTGAAAGAGAAAAAGTAAAGTGTGTGAGAATTTAATGGAAATTTAATTGGGAAAATCCTTCACTGGTGAACAGCTAATGAAAACAAATGTCTAAATGTTACCATTTTCCATCAAATCCTAAGCTGCCGAACAGGCCCTAAAGGTTTACTCCCGTTAATTTGACACCAAATTAAATGACTATAATATCCAACAATTATGTTTTTAATTTTTTGAATTTTAGTTCTTTTGTTGACAATTATAATAATAATAGTAAATATAACTTGGGATGTGTTATCATATAATTAATCTGCAAAGCCACCACCTAGTGTATTGCAAGATCACAGTGTGTCAGGCACATGTACCGGTATGCACGGCTAAGGACACGGCACGGCACGTTTTGTTAGATGTGCGGTGTCAAGATATGTTCGCACTATGTTATGTTTGATTTTTTTTTTAAATCGACACTATTAAGTACGGTACGTCTAGGCATGGGCACTACACAGAACGGCATGACCCGGTATGTCTAGACACAGACATGACACGACACATCTAATTTTTCTATTTTTAGATTTTTTTTCAAAATTTTGTTTCAAAAAATACTACAAAATATTAAAAAAACTGAAACTAATCTAATTTATTTCTGACTTTCTGGATATTTTTCATATTTTTTGGACATTAACACATTTTTAATTTTTAAAATAACAAATTACCAAAATCTAACAAAAAAAATTGGCACAACACATCGTACCAAACCATGCTGTGTTGTGTTCATCTCTTGCACTGTGCGGCACTTCAAATTTCCAAACGAATAAATCATACATTACACATATTAAGTCCATACAAGTATTAAATATATTAAGCCCATACAAGTATTAAATCATACATTACACATATTAAGTCCATACAAGTATTAAATATAAATCATACATGCGAATACTTCAAATTTCCTTAAAAAAAAACATAAACGGACAAGTTACAAATTATCAAAAAGAAAAAAAGAAACAACAACACCAGTCTCAAGTAATTCGCAGTAGGAATTAGAATAACTATTAAAGGCCCTCATACATTTTCAGAAATTTAAAATTTTAACTATTCCTACAAAATCAAACTATAATACCGATTGAGTTAAGATACTGGTACAATAGTATCATAATTAGCATAGTTCATACAATAGTTAATTTAGAATATTTCATGAACTGGCACTCTGTACGAGTTGGCTGGTCCAGTACCAGCAAGAGTTCCTCTTGTTGTCCTCTTTTATTATATATTTGTTACTTGATAGTTATGACCTGATTTAATTGGAGCCCATCATATCCTTGATATATCTTGTCAAGCATGTTAGTTACCTTCCATAATTTAAAAAATTCAGGTTTTCAGAACTTCAATTAAAGTTTGAGATTTTGTGACCCATTAAGAGAATAATTAGAACTTCAATTCAAGTTGAGATTTTATGATCCATTAATGTATGAGGTGGTACCACTGGTACCGTTCCCCCTAATGCAAATGGGGTACCGCTGTTACAACCTTCGTAAGAAGAATGTGAAGATTAGCAACTCAAAACAATTGGCTTTGCATATGCAAGGGAACTCAAAACAAATGGCTAAAATCAAAGTAACATCCGTTGTTACCTTTCTCATCTCCAAAATTGGTACATTACATATTATCAAAGGAGCCATGAAATCTTTTTTTGTATCGTGAATCTAGCAACTTGAACTGACCTCATCAATACTTAATTAGAAGAAACTTAGTTATGAAAGGTGCTTAAAAAAACGAAAATAATCAACTCATCTCCATCAATCACGAAAGAATTTGGATTGAAGTACCAAAATGTTCGGTGATGTCAGATTTGGATAAAAACAAGAACAACGACCATAGATGGCAGCCCACAAAATGAATCAAACAAATCAGAAGAAACTATGAAGTACAATTATGACAATTAGTACAACGGCAAGACTGGAAGTCGCCTTGATCAGCCTCAGGTTCCTCTTTGGATCGAATAGAGAGAGACCAAGGGAATTTCAAGCGAAAGCCGTTTGTATCGCAGTAATACCTACAAATTGGATGTCTACAGAGAGGGAATTTCAAGCGGAAGCCGTTTGTGGCATCAAATTTTTTAGCTGGTCGGCGGAGAACCGACGATCAAGGCCGGAAAGAGGAGACAGGTTTCTTCCCCATACCTAGGTTCTTGTGCCAGCTAAAGAAAAGAAACAAATAAAAAATAATAAAAGCTAAAGGATGCTCTAAGGAGCTCACCTTTTGGAGATTATAATTGTCCGAAATAACAAGCTAAGGAGTCCCTAAGGAGGCTGCTCGGCTAAGGGAGGGTCAAGGTTGGCTTAAGCATTTAAGCTAAGAAAGTGTTTTAATCCAGTCTAATGAACAACCGTTCGGCTGACTTCAGGAAGATTAAGGCCAAAGGAGCTCTTAAGGAAGCAGTGCCGAACAGGTACTCACAGATAAACTAAAAAAAACTGAATTCACCTTGCACGAGGTATGATGATGCCACCCCACTTTTAACGAATGTGGCTGTATATGTTAGAGGGCCCCACCACATATGAAGACTTCGGTGCCGGTTTCTTTGTTTCAGGAACTCCAAAAACATTCCAAAACCTGAGTGTCTCGTCTCCAGCAGCCGATGCGACAGTACACCCATCAGGACTCTACAATTATTTACAAAAACTACTCAGAATAATGACAGCCAACAATGCAAATGACAAATTTGAAATTTTCATGTAGGGGTCTGCTGTTTTATTTTCCAAGTTTTCAGGAAATAAAATGCAACTGTTTTATTTGGGTTGTAGGTCAACATAATTTGCAAAAAAATTATAAATGCAACTGTTTTATTTACCAGTCAATTGCAAAAGTCTAAATACCTGAGCCATGTAGAGAACACGGGAGGTATGACCAATCAGCTCAGCCATCTTAGTCATTGAAGGGTATTTCCACAGTGTGAGCTGATTCTCAGTATACCCATGCGAGCTTAACAACTCTCTTTCATTCTTGTTCCACAACAAGGAACATACCTGAGACCCTGTATCCACTGAGCTCAAACAAGAACCGGTATTCACATTCCAGAATTTTATGCACCGGTCATTTCCACCCCCGCCTGATGCTAGTAGGTTGCTCTGGAAGGGACACCAAGCAAGCGCCTTCACCGCAGCAGTGTGATTGCTGAACCGGTGGATAGGGTTGGATGTAGTGAGGTTCCATACGTGGAGAAGATTATCATTTCCACCACTTGCAAGGTACTTTCCTGACCCAGACCATCTTAGACCACACACCTCATGGCTGTGGCCACGGAAAGAGCTGATGGTGTAAGCCCGAGCTCTGATGTCATTGTTCACAATTGCACCATCCATGTCACCAGTTGTGAGAATGTTGTTGTTCCATGCAAGGGACCCGACCCGAGACTGATGGATCCCTCTTAGAGTCCTGACCTGTAGATGAGAATGGTGTCGTTCAAATTATTAGTATCACATTGCAGTGGAGCACAATATGCTAGAAATTGTCTTGGTATTATTGACATAAAAGAATAGTTTAAATGTAACCAAATTAATCATACTAACCAGCTTATTGGAGGTAGAATCCCACATCTGTACATCAGATGAGTTAAGACCAATAGCTATGTGTTGCCCATCTGGAGCCCAACTGACACTAGTAACAGGGCCAAGGTCGTCATCAATTGTCACCAATTCTGAGGTAGACCCATTTGCAGCATTCCACAGGTAAACAGTGTTGTTAAGTGCGATTGATAGCACGTTAGCACTTCCCCAGTCGAGCAGATTAAGGTAGTAGTCGTCTACTATATCTGGTGCATCCAATGTTCTCTCAGCTGACTGCATAATTGAGAAAGAATAATCATGTCACAATTCCAAAAATAAGTAATCAAAGAAACAAATTGACAAAAGATTGTAACAGTCTGTTTTATACCAGAACAGTAATAAACAAGGTGTATCAAAAAAATAAATTCACATACACCATACACCATACACGGAACTGAATTGTGGGTACAACACTAAAATCTCAACAACTCCTAAATGAGCATGTTACAATTCCAAAAATAAGTAATAAAAGAAACAAATTGACAAAATATTGTAACAGTCTGTGTTATACGAGAACAAGAATGAACAAGGTATATAAAAAAAATAAAAAATCACATACACCATACACCGACATGAATTGTGGGGTACAACACTAATAAATCTCAACAAATCTTATAATAAGCATATCATATTTCCAAAAATAAGTAATAAAAGAAACAAATAGACAAATGTAACAGTCTGTTTTATACCAGAACAAGAATGAACAAGAAACTGACTTAGTGACTTGTGGGGTACAACGCGAATCTCAACAACTCCTAACCAAGCTAAACATTGTACTAATAAATCTCAACAAATCTTATAATAAGCATATCATATTTCCAAAAATAAGTAATAAAAAGAAACAAATTGACAAATGTAACAGTCTGTTTTATACCAGAACAAGAATGAACAAGAAACTGACTTGTGGGGTATAATGCGAAATCTCAACAACTCCTAACCAAGCTAAACATTGTACTAATTAAATTTGTTGAAATAGAGACCTAGTAGGTAACAAAATTACAGACCCGGCTTTTATGTAACAAATAGCCCTAAAAGGATATCAGCCTAATCGTAGCCCTAGGAAAAAAAATAAAAAATAAAAGAACATCCAAGAAACTAAACCCAACTAAAGAACAAGGAACAAGAGGATATACCTGAGAGATGTGCCTACGCTGCTTTGCAGGTTGGACTTGAGTGGAAGAAGGGATGTCTGGCATCAGATTGACAGGTGCAGGAGGCTTGTTGCGGAAAGAGAGGATGCGTGTCCGTCCCTGCAGCATGGTGTCAGCTAGAAGCTTTCGGTATGCCTCTTTCGCAGGAGATGCCGCTCCTTTGTTCTCCTTGTCTCTCTTCGGCTCTGTCAAGAGGTACTGAGCTACATCCATGTTCATTGCAGACCGATTTGGGATGAACCTGTCTCCCTGTTTATTTCATATTATTTTAGAAACAAAAAAAGGTTGTAAGACAGCAAAAAATTGTAAAAGAAACAGAAACAATGTTAAAATAAGGGGTTTACTTAATAAACATTGATAAATTTAAGCAATTAAAAATAAATTCTCAAAGAAAGGATTGATTTTGGGAAAAGGAAAAAAAAATGTCAAAGAACAATTGATCAAATTTCTTCCTCCATACTGTTTAAATTAAGATTACAAATGCAAAATGCTCCAGTTAACAGAATTTCAAGAAACAAGACCTTAGATTGTAATATGAAATCTACAAATGAAATCTTCACGTACCCAAAAAAAAGTTGATAATTTAACCTCCTATTTATCTTAGAGGGGAAAATCTAGGATTTTCCCTTGAAAGAAAAGATTTGCCCAAAAAATACAAAAGAAACTAGGTGTTTTTCACTAATTAAACTTCCCAAAGAACAATAGATTAAATTTCTTACTCCATAATGTTTAAATTAAGATTACAAATGCAAAATGCTAGACCAGTTAACAGAATTTCAAGAAACAGGACCTTAAATTGTAATATGAAATCTACAAAATGAAATCTTTACGTACCCAAAAGAAGAGTTGATAATTTAATCTCCTATCTATCTTAGAGGGGAAAAGATCCTAGTATTTAATATAAAATATAGCAAATAAAGTTGATAATCTTCCCTTGAAAGAACAGATTTGCCAGACAAATATAAAAGAATCTAAGCGCTTTTCCCTAATTAAACTTCCCAAAGAAAAATAATCTTACGTAGGTGCGCGAAGAGGTCCGATATAAGGAAGAATGCAAAGGAGGAATGTATGGCCTAGATGCAACATCTCTTAGGGGATGGCGGCATTCAAACCGGCTCTTTTCAGAAGAAATTGAGAAACCTAAATCCATGGATTAAACAACAAAATTCCCCGCGAAAGAAAGGGGGCTAAAAAATTATAAGGTTAAAGGAGAAATCCTGCAGCCAAAAAGAGTTAGATAAACAAAATTCAACAAATAAACAGTAATTAATTAAATACTAAAGTAAGAGATGAGAAGAAGATCTGAGAGAAATCGGAAGAAGCGTCGTCAATCGAGCGATTAATCAGCGAGAAGAGAATAAGAGGAATTGTGAATGAGGAGAGAAACGGTAGATGGGAATATAAAGGAGTTCTGGCTGCTGCGACATGTTTAAAATTAGCAATAATAACGGCTATTTATTTATTTATATATCCCATCAAAACTCAATTGTTTTATTTATATCTCCATTTCTTCATTTAACTATTTAAAATTTAAAATTAATATTACTAAAAAAATTAAAAGACTGTTTTGCCCCGCCGACATTTTTATTAATATCCAAAGTTAATTAGAGATTAATAAATATGCCCAGAATGAATTAGTTTTATTAAAAATATCCATACCGGCCAGAAAATGGCCAGTTTCCGATTTAAATAGGGTACCGGCCAGAAAATGGCCGGTACCTTCCTTTTTTTTTAAGAGACAAATAGCTAAAATGCTGAAATATAACACTAAAAAATTAATTTTTTTTAAATATTTGTTAGATTACTTTTTTGATATATAATTAACATATTTATACTAAAATACGCTAAATTACTTGAAATTATGTTAATTTATGCTGAATTACACTAAATTACGCTAAATTACAATAATTATGTAAAATTATGCTAAAATACGGTAAATTATGCTAAATTACGTATGAATAGGGATGATATCTTCACTGAGAAGGCGAAAAACGACGACGAAACTTCAAATGGCCATAAAACGGCGCTTGAGTGTCCGATTTCAACAAATGACCACTTTTTTGAAAGCTTGTGAAAATACGCATGCTAGACGTCGAAATTCAGAATTGCCAAAGAACAAAGGGAAGAGCCTCAAAACTTCAGTTGAAGTTTCCGATTAAGATTTTCATTTCTATTATTCAATCTACGTAGCTCAGTAAATTAGTTATGTAATGAACTTGTGGAATACCAATTTTTATTATTTTTAGAATTTTTTTACTATTTTTTATGATTTATGAAAGATGGCACAAATTAAGCGTAATTTACCGTATTTTAGCATAATTTTACATAATTATTGTAATTTAGCGTAATTTAGTGTAATTCAGCATAAATTAACATAATTTCAAGTAATTTAGCGTATTTTAGTATAAATATGCTAATTATATATCAAAAAAGTAATCCAACAAATATTTAAAAAAAATCGATTTCTAGTGTTATATTTCAGCATATTAGCTATTTGTCTCTAAAAAAAACAGAGAAGAAAGTATCGGTCATTTTCTAGCCAGTACCCTATTTAAATCGAAAACCAGCCATTTTCTAACCGGTATGGACATTTTTAATAAAACCAATTCATTCTGAGCATATTTATTAATTTCTAATTAACTTTGGATATTAATAAAAATGTCGGTGCAAATGTTTAATTTGTATCTTAATAATTTTCACACAAGTTGATCTTCTGAAAAAACAAAAACCAATTAAGATGTTTTGAATGAAATGGAGAGGATACAGACATTTCCAAATTAAGCTACTGTCCGTGTGTACCTTCCCATTCCCTTCATAGTTGAAAAAAAAAAAAAATAACTAAAACCGGACTTGAAGTTCAGTTTCAATTCAAAAAAATAAAACCAAACTTTAAATTCAGTATGAGAAAGAATAAACTGAAATTTAACTTCCATATGACTTTTTGACTTTTTTGAATTGGAACGGGTTGGTTTGTGTAATTATTGTGCAGCACTCAATACCGAACTTTATATTCGGTTTCAAAATTCTACCGAAAATGAAATTCGTTGGTGATGGTTTTTCTAAAAAAATCTTTATAATCAGGTTGATTTTCAAATTTTTAATTGTTTAGTGATGATTTTTAATTCACCACCGCTAGTCACTTTCTGCTTTTACCAATTATTGTTTGTTATAAAGTTATAACCGACATTTTTATTAATATCCAAAATTAATTAAAAATATTAATTATATCCAGCTTAGCTGGATATTTTTAAAAATACCCAAACCGGCCATTTTTTGGCCGGTCAGGAGGGATTTTTTTAAAATATTTGTTAGATTACTTATTTTGATGTATAATTAGTATAATTATATTAAAATACTCTAAATTACGCTAAGAGAGACGATATCTACAGTGAGAAGGTCTAAACGACGATGAAACTTTAAACTGTCATAAAACAGCGCTCGAGTCTCCGATTTCAGCAAATGATCACTTTTCGGAAAGCTTGCGAACATATGCATACATTGGTGACCGCTCTGCCATTTTTTGAAATTCAAAATTGCTAAAAAATAAAGGGAAAAGCCTCAAAATTTGAGTTAAAGTTTCTGATTAAAATTTTCATTTCTATTTTTCGATCTAAGTAGCTCAGTAAATTGGTTATATAATGAACTTGTAGAATACAAATTTTTACTATTTTTGGAATTATTTTTTTATTTTTTATGATTTATGAAAGATGGCACAAAATTGGCCTAATTTAGCGTAATTTAGCGTAATTCAACGTATTTCAGTATAATTAGCGTAATTTAACGTAATTTAGCGCAATTTAGCGTAATTTAGTGTAATTCAGCGTAATTCAATATAGTTAGCGTAATTTAGCGTAATTTAGCGTAAATTAGCGTAAATTAGCGTAAATTAGCGTAATTTACCGTATTTTAGCGTAATTTAACATAATTTCAAGTAATTTAGCGTATTTTAAATGGTAACAAAAAAAACCGTATTTTAAAAGAAGTAATCTAACAAATATTAAAAAAAAAAACTGTCCTGACAGGCTAAAAATACCCGTTCGAATTTTTAATCTAACCGGCCAAAAATGGCCGGTTTGGACATTTTTAAAAATACCTAGCTAAGCTGGGTATAATTAATATTTTGTAATTAATTTTGGATATTAATAAAAATGTCGGCAGTTATACTCATACATATTGCATTTAGCATTTACTATTTTTCCTTTTTTTTAGAGAGAGAAATTTTCAACTAAGTCGTTGACGCTAATTAGATAAAAAAAAATTAGTACGAAAATTGTTATTGGGTTTGCAGTACATATTCTTATATAAGTGTAAATTTCTTTTTAGAATTCTTTTATCTTTTGAGAAGGTGTTTTTTTTTTTAAATTAGTTTCAAATGGCTAGATTGAACTAAATTTATTTTAAATAAATTGATTTGGAATTCGATTTATTGGATCTGGTTAGATTTTCTACATGTAATTTACAATTAAGTTGACGTGGCACGTGATAAAATAAATTATAAAGGCTGCCACGTCGTTAATCTTATGAAACAATGAATTGAAAAGTTTTCTAATTAATTAAGTCCAAGCAACAAAATATATAAAATTTTACATAGATAGGGTAATTTAAGTAAAATATTTTTTTTTAACAAAATATGAAACAATTATGAAAAGTTTTCTAACCAACACAAGATGTTTATTTGATCATGTCATTTCAATTTTTTACCTGAACATGAAAAACAATAAAAATCAATGAAATTTTCAACATTTTCTTTGCAATACATTATTTGAATTTCGAAAGTTTTATATTTGCGCGAAAAATTATATTACGTTCTAGCTATTTCATTATGGTGAAGCAGTGAACGGAAAAAAAAAAATTCAAAAAAATTGTTCCAGCTGATTTGGTACTGGTCAGGCCATGAAGAAAATATTTGCACATATTTATATATATTATGATTTTGTCATTTTAAGAACCATGTTAGATCGAAATTTTTATTAATACCATTCTCAAAAAAAAAAAAAAACCACAAAACAAACCGAAATTTTTATTAATAGAAAATAAAATAAAAAAATATCGACATGAAGAAGCATTTGGTGAAAATTCGAGATATAGCTAAAACGTGATAGTCCATAACGTCCAATCACGACCAGCTTAACGAAATCAAGTTACCACTAATTAACTAAAATAAACATTGTAGCTGGACGTTATGGTCTATAACATCCAGCTACAGTGTTTTTTTATTTTTAAAAAATCCACAAACGAAGCAGCAAAAAAATAAAAAAAAACATTGTAGCTGGACGTTATAGACCATAACGTCCTTTTTTGTTAATTAAAGATCATTAGCGATCAGATTAACTGGACGTGATAGTCCATAACGTCCAGCTACAGTACCCTAGACGTTATGAACTATCACGTTTTAGCTATATCTCGAATTTTTGCCAAATGCTTTTACAATGTCGATATTTTTTTATTTTATTTTCTATTAATAAAAATTTCGGCAAAACAAATGTACCTGAAAACAAATGGACACGTCCAGTTAATCCAAAGGCGAGGAGCTCCAGATAAATTGATGTCCTATCGGCTATCGCTAGTTCACCCCTACAAAGCACCTCACCTCAGTAAGAGTGTTTGTGCTGAAATGGAGATAAGAGTACCAACCTTACCTTCACCTTGCCACTACGCCTCTGCTTCTCTGTCTCCCCTCCCCTCACTTGGCTCCCTTCAATTCTTCTCTCATGGCACCTCCCTGGTAAAACCCCTCTCAAGTTCTTCCTCCCACTGGAGAGCAACCCCAATTACTTCCAGAAGATCCCCCCTCCTTGTCCGCTTCTCTGCCATAGACACTCCAGCTGAGCTTCAATCCAATTTAAAGGTAAGAAATTCCATCCAATATACCGGTGTCTGTTTCCAACTTGATGCTTAATTTTTCTGGGACGTTATTGTACTGATGGTATCTGTAAGGCAAGGTGCATTTAATGAAAAAATTTCCTGGTGTTTTCTCACTTCTCAGACTTGGTACCAGCATGTACCACCACACCAGTATGCACTGACCGACTGGTACTGAACAAAAATGGTTTCGACTTTTTTAGTATGTACTGCATAGTTCTGAGATGAATAAGACGTTACTGTAATACTTGGTATGGAAGAAACCGGTATATATTTCCACCACAGGGTACCAAGTTCTGGGACTATTAATTTAGTTGATTGATTTCTCAGTTTATGGATTTTTTGAAATATAATTGAACACGCTATAACCATACCAATGCAGACGAAAGCTGCTGAGTTGGCAGATGAACTAAAGGGAACATCAATTTTTCTTGTTGGTATGCTTACTATTCAAAATCTGGCTTGCATTTATATAGAATTTTCATTGTTAATGACTTAATTTTGTAAATTTTTTGTTCGTTTAGGGATGGATTGTCCAATGAAAAGTCATCTTGGAAAAGTTTTAGCTGATTCATTGAGATATTTCTTCTTTGACAGGTTTTGTTCTCCTTAAGAATTGCCATCTAGTTATTATGCCTATCTACTAACCTTTATCATATGCCAAAACCCCATTTGAGAGCGACTTAATCCCTGCACAATTGTATAGAGGAGATATTTTTGGATGTTTAATTTAAGTTTTAGGCATGGATCTAGGCTTTATTCTTCAGTAAATAAATAATCTCATTTAATAATTTATCTTTTTGTATTATAGTGATAGTCTGGTGAAAGAAGCATTTGGGGGAGAAGCTGCTGCCAAATTAGCTTTCCAATCTGACGAACAAGGTTTTAAAGAGTCTGAGGTAGACTTGCCATCTGTATTGTTAGTATCTTTATTTTGTTTTGTTCTATTCTATGTTCTGATGATCTTTGAGCTTGAATTTGATACTGTAACCTGTGTACCATTTGAGTTTTGGGCTTGGCAATGAGTTGGTTTGGGTCAGGATGGGGTTGAAATCGGACTGGATAAGACCAGACCAGACCTCCCCACTAGTTCAGTTGATTGAATTAGTTGAAATTGCAAATTGTCAGATTAAGTTGGTTTTAGGCAGACTTAATTTTGTGCTTTCTCCATATATCTCAATGGACTACATTGGGATCCTAGGAAGTTGGATCATGTTGAGTCTGACCCAACCCACCACAGGTCAAGAAACATCCACTTAATCTGGTACTTATCGCAGTGGCCTTAAACGGGTTGGGTTGAACCGGTCAATAATTCAGTCTTTAGGTCACTACTTTGTCTTGTTCTGGTTTGTAGGAGTTACAAATTAGAGTAAAAGCCAGTTGAAACCTAAATGAGTTCTGGGTGTGGTACATCCCTTTTATACTAGAACAAAAAAATAATTAAGCTAGTACTTCTGCTGTGATTTCATTATGCCTTGTTGGTACAAAAACTTGTCAGACAGAGGTGCTGAAGCAGTTGTCTGCCATGGGGAGGTTGGTGGTTTGTGCAGGTGACAGTGCTGTGCAGAGCAAAACTAACTTGTCAGTCTCATCATTCCTGTGTTATAATATTATTTTTCTTAATATTTTGAGGGTTAACAGAAGAAGATTATCTCCAAAGCATTGCCAAATCATTTAAAAAAAATTGTATGACCACAGTTTGAATGAGAATAGTCAAGTTAAATAAAAAAGGATACTAGAGTAGAAATAGTATGATTAACTGTTGGAGATTGGGAATGCCTAATTCAGCAGAAAAAATTGTGTCCCTGTTTTAGATTCCTTACTCTTAAAAAGAGACATACACAATCAAACAAAATCCTAAGAAAAATGCAGTTTGTATTGGCTCATACTGGTGCTGTATTGTTGGCTAAATACTCCTGTGATACAAGTATATTTCCTTAATATACTATATTAATAGGGATCTTTCTCCAACCTCTTAGTTATGGTACTTTTTAATTTCGAAGGGCTCTTCTGAGAGATGGCATCTCAATTTGGATAGACCTTCCATTGGATGTATTAGCAAAGGAAACCACAACAAATTCAGATTCCTTTTCAGAGGTTTGCAAAAAAAAAAAAATTATACTATTGATCTCAACATGTCAAATTCGCCCCTGCAAAAGGTGATACTTTTCAGAGACCACCCAAAAAGATGCTATTTTATTCCATATTTACCTTAAAAAATCTGACTATATGCTGTATAAACAACAAAAGGAGAGGGGAGATGTATTAGTTGTGATCTTTGGGGTTTTAGTGAATTTTGATGAAGCAGTTCCTTTTGAGGCTTCCTTACTGAACAAAAGCCCCAATCCTTTTTCAACCTTTTTCAACCTTTTCCATTAAAACGTGACTAAATTTCGTTGTTAATTTCTTATGGATGGTCATACTATTTGAGCATAATACTAGTTTGTGTACCACATGATGTTACGTGAACCTCCATTTTTTTTCTGTGTTTCCTAGTGGATCTGGAGATGATTTAAGAAAGAGTGACATGCCCATACTGGTCATATAGTCCTTCACCAAATTAGCCACGAAGTTAGCCTAGGAAAATGTCAAACAATAAAATATGAGTGAAACCTGTACATGTTACATATGTGCTGGTTGCAGTTGGGTCCTATTTCTGGTACTGTGTTGTTGCTGGCGGACCTAAATGGTATCAATATTGGTGCATATTCCTTGAATTTAGGGACTAATTAGGAATCCAGTGTTCTATGCATTCCTAATTTATTTCTTATATATGACTATTTAATTATCTAATTGCATGAGTTCAGGTACTAGGTGCACTTTCAGCAAGGTATAATGAATTGAAAGAAGGATATGGGATTGCTGATGCCACAGTTTCTCTCGAAAGTATATCTCTTCTTCCTATATGATAACCACATTTATCGCATTAACAAGAAATTGATTGGAAATATATAAAAGAACTCAGGGAGAGAGGGAGGAAGGGAGGGTAGGGAAGCAGGAATGAACGAGAAGATAAATTTATTTTGTAGGGTATCCATGATGTTTTGAACATATACATGGGATATTCAGGGGTTGTTTAGGTCCGTGGGAGGAAATTTCCTCTTCAGTAGAACTTGTAACTCTCCAATTAACTAAAACTAAAAGACAATGAAATCTGACAGGAGTAGCTAGTCAACAAGGATACGACAACATGGATTTTGTCACCGTAGAGGATATGGCAATGGAGGTTAGCTGTTTACAATTTATCAGTTTAGTTTTTTTTTGGGGGGGTTTGTATTGAACAAATTTGAACTTTTAGAAATAAGTAAATTTTTGTCTGAACCTTTGATAATGGTGGTTTTATACCTTGCTTAGATTAGCTATCTTGGTAAACTTTTGTGTCTTTTCTAACCACTACAACACTGCAACCGGGCTCTCTTGTCTTGTAAATGAAGCATAATTTAGGTAACTTTAATATATTCAGAGGGAGTGATAAGGTGCATAGTTTGACATCTTTTGTTTATTAAATGGGAGATTTTCTAGCTTTACTGGCATATATAGGAAGTGATATTTTGCTGTGGCGAACAAATATATGGGAGATGACGAAAATCGGAAAAATGACTAGTACTCCTTTTCGCTGACGGAGTTGTATTGATATTGTGTTTGTGTCATGCATTGTAGACATTGAAGCAAGTGGAGAAGCTGGTAAGGGTCAGAAAGATGATGGAAGCTGCTGCAAAACCATTTTGAAGACAAAATTAATTGCTTGAACATATACAATAGGTGGTTGTTTTTTATTAATGAGGGCCTGAGCAAATTTCTCTCTTGTTTAGTGCCATAGCCCATAGGCCCGGATTGGTAGAAATTTTTGTTTTTTTTATGTATTTTGTTTCCTTAAGATGCTTTTTGTTGTTAAATATTAAATCTATAAATGATGACACTCAACTACAGCCATAGTTCTTACTTCATAGCCCATAGCTGCACTTTTAAAAAATGATCGATTCACCTACGGATTTCATTCAAAAGCAAGCTATAAAAAAAAATACAAATACTTATCATAATTAGTAGCAGGTGTCATTTAACGAATTAATCGATTTAATCATCATTTGAGAAAATTTTCATGTTAAGAGTTAAAAGCTGTTTAATTTGTTTAATTGATTTTTATTATATATACGAAAACTGATAAATTTTATGAGGGATCAAATTACATTTTTTTTTTTGACACATTTTGACACCTACCATTTTCAAAGTCCAAATAGTCGATCCAAACCGTTCAACATGATGGATATATTAAAATGTGCTTGGAGATCAAATTTTACATTTTTTTGAATTTTTTTACTATTTATTAAGATTGTTACAAAATCGTTGTTTTCAGACTATTGAAAAACAACGATTTTGTAACCATCTTAATAAATAGTAAAAAAATTCAAAAAATGTAAAATTTGATCTCCAAGCACATTTTAATATGGTGATCATGTTGAACGGTTCGGATCGACTGCTTGGATTTTGAAATTGCAAAATTGACCTATAAAAAAAACGGTGTCAAGATGTGTTAAAAAAAGGGTGTAATTGAATCCCTACTCAAATTTTATTTAAGTTTCACAGTTCATAAAAATAACATAAAACTTACAAGTTACAACGGCCCATATTTGAAGGCATTTGATGAAATAAATATTTAAATTATATAAAATTTGATACACAACCAAATCTATAAGAAAAAAAAACATGCTTATAATTTTTTTTTAAAATTTAACCGGCATGCTTTAAGAAACTATTGTTAATACTATTCGGAGATGTTGTTCAGACGGATTAAGTTTCTAGAGGATGTTTGGTAAGTTCAGCAACAAAAATTTAAGAAAGTAAATGCTTAGTTTTCTTAAAGAGCCTCAAGTGCTTAAGTCATACATAATAGCTCCTTAAAAATTTGAACATGCTTTAATATGAACAAAAAAAAAGCTTAAGAAAGTAGTTTTAAAATTTACAAAGAAGCAAGTATTTGACAAACTTAAGATTCATTGTCTTCTAAGAAGCTCTAAGGAGCTTTAAAGAGAGTGTGTTGAACACTATCATCAAAATAAAACATTGTCAATGGATTAAGGCTATGTTTGGATGACACAAGAATAGCAAGAATAAGGCTATTCGGAATAGCAATGTGCATTCAAACAACATTTTTGCTATTCAGAATAGCTAGAATAGCTACTATTATCTATTCCTTGTAAATGTTGGAATAACTACTATTCGGAAATGTGAAATGAGAGGAAAAAATATTTCATTTTTGGATTTCTGCCAACACAGTCCCGAAATGACAAATTTGATATCACTTTCTGCTATCTCCACGTCGTGACAATTTATTTGAGATCCCACTTACCTATCTTTCTTCTTAATTAGCACATTGTTAACACTATTCTTTATTGGTTACAACTATTCACTATTCCACAAATACAATCCAAACAACATTTTTACTAATCCGAATAGCACCATTTTTACACTAATATGAAAATCACTATTTTTTCTCTATTCTCATTTACTATTCTAAAATTTCGCTATTCTAGCTATTCTAACTCTTATCCAAACATACCCTAATTAAAAAGATAATCATCAAATAAATTTCAATCTACGTCTTTCATAAGAATAATTTTATCTTAACCAACTTCTCTAGATATAATTTTCTATGTTATATTTTATTACCAATTTTTGTTTTTATATTTAGTCCTTCAAGTGTGTTATGAAAAAAGATAAATGAATTAATGTAGAACAAAAGCTTATGCTACGTTATGTAAAAACAAAAAGAATAACCTCACGCTAAGATATGTTACGTTCTATTATCTTTCAAGAATAGATGCATATTAAATCTCTCAAATTAAATATATGAAAAAAAATTATAAGTTAATTTTAATACAAATATTTTAATATTTTTTTAACCTCTTGAATTTATACTAAATAATTTATAAATTTTGTATGTAAATGCATCACTCGTGAAATAGATCGATTTCAACAGTTTAAGTTTATCGTTTTGAATTATTAAAGTTAAATTTACAATTTATTTTTATAAGCTTAATAACAATCTAATTCTAGTTATATCACAAGAAACAAAATAATTAACCAAACCCTGGTCTTTGATTTTAACTTGATAACATTCTAATTCTACTCATATCACAAGAAACAAGAAATAGCCTAACTAGAATAGTCAAATAAAAAATAGCTATAGTTTATTTTATTAAAATAATCAAATTTTAAAACCCTTAAAAATATTCTATTCTAATAAGACAAAAAATTTGAATTTCCTATTTTAAATATTCTAATCCAATTAAACACCAAATAAGTAATTGCAAATAGCCTATTCTCAAACTAACCAAACGGTTCCATACGGTTCTTGTCTGGATCCGGAGTTGGTAAACAGGTTAGAGATCCGACAACATCTCTACATTTACTCACCCGTTTTGAACTCTCGCTCTCTCTCTTCCTCTCTTTCTCTCTCTGCATTTTTCAACTGAAAGTCTGAAATCTAAGCTACAACCCTAGAAACCAGCCATGGCGATCTGCCGATCTCTTCTCTTCCTCCCCTTGCTTTTATTCGCCATCGCCGGCTGTGCCGCAATCGCACATGCATCGGATGCCTCGATCCCTTTCCTACTGGCGCACAAGAAGGTTTCGCTCGAGAGGCTGAAATCGGGTTCCGAACAGGTCACCGTATCGATCGATCTCTACAACGAGGGATCCACGTATGTACTGATTGATTCTCTAGATTTCTATTAATTGGAGTCTTTTTTTGGTTTTTAATTTGTCGATGCATAATGTTATGATCTATGAAAACTTAGATGCGAAATTGGATTGAATTTCTTCTTTTTCTGATTGGATATGGTAGAATTGCGTGTTATATTTATACTGCTTCCGATTAACTGTTAAATTAATTACCTTTTTTTCTCCAATTAATTGGTGGGTCCGTTTGTTAATGTATACCATCAAATTATTGTTTAAGCCGTCCGGGAAATTTTATTTTTCCTTTCATATGCTCAGATCTGGTTTATCTGCTTAATGTGCATTTGTTAGTTCTGCTAGATTAAATGTTTCTGTCATAATTTTTTAAGAATCTCGCACCTTTTTTATTTCTCTTGTTACCAAATTCTAGACCCAATGAGCAAGCACTGTATCAACACTTCCAATACTGCTAATATTTCTTATTTAAATTAATTCTAATTGAGAAATTAGGGAGTTTTTGTTCTACAGGAAATTTGTTTCGTTTCTGTAGTTGCAGAATTAGTATTCATCTCTCCATGTGTTAAATTTACTCTTCAGGACGGCATATGATGTGATCCTGAATGACGATTCATGGTCACAGGAGGTGTTTGAGACTGTTTCTGGAGCCGCCAATAAGACATGGGAAAAGCTTGACCCGTAAGTTATTATATTGGTGAAGTTGTGTTTTCACCTTTGCAATTCCACATATTTTGTTAAAGAAAAAGTATAATTTATCTAGATGTTTTAAAGAATTAAAATTGCAGAGCATAAATATAAAAAAAAAAGGTATCCAGTATGCCCCTCTTAAAAATGCAAGGGATCTCTCTTATGACTCTTCGTCCTTTTGAAATTGAATCCAAAGTGGCCTCTCTTTTCTGATTTGTTTCATCATATTTGACGATGAAGCAAAGCAAGAAGCATCTCTTTTTCATAATGTCTTGTGAGGGTATATGGTATTTTTGGTTCCTAACATAATTTGTTTGAAGGTGTAATGACATATCATAAGCTTTTCAGGGATGCTCCTTAGAATAGAATCATTTATTAATCTCTGTACTTGTTTTTAAAAATATTTCAGAGGTGCCTCAGTTTCACATTCCTTCGTCTTGAAGTCTGATGTTAAGGGTGTATTCCAAGGCTCACCTGCTGTTGTTAAATTCCGTGTACCGACTAAGGCTGCCCTTCAGGTATCTTTTCAAATTAAACAGTTAATCAACTATCAACTGCCCCAACATGATTAATGCTATATTTACCCTTTACTGAATGATTATTGCTATATTTACCCTTTTGGTATTTTAGGAGGCATTGTCATCTCCTGTCCGTCCTATTGACATCCTTGCTGAGAGACCTCCTGAGAAGAAGTTTGAATGGGTGAGTTGTAACTAGAAACCAAGATTTATAATATGCACCTCTTGGTAGTGGTATCCTACTTTGTACCAGCCCTGACCAAAACAGTTCCAACTTCCAACACAGAACTTTTATGTTCATGGCAACCATTAGTATCCACATACTGATTGAAATTGTGCCTGATGCATTAATTTCTACATACTCATTCTTTTACTTGGCATTCTCTAATTTACGTTTTTTTTTCTTGCAACAACTCAAAAATGGATCTATATGCTTGTTCTGGGTTTCAATTTCTTCAGGCTAAGGTAAACTTTGACCATTAGTTTCAGTTTTTGCTTATATTCTCTGTACTATAATTGGATCCTGGTTGAATCCTTGCAACGTCCAAATTTAAAGCTAATAATTATTCTGTTATTGTTCTTGTATTTCTGATGGGGGTATCAGTTGTGTATTATAACTATTGAACAGAATCCAGTCTGATAGACTACTGGACCGGGATTCAGTTAGATTATATCTATATATAACACTGAAAGCTAATGTCTGTTTTATTTTTATTTAAAATTTGAATTTCAGAGACTTGCGGCAAAATATGGAGCTCTAGTTTCTGTTTTGACTCTGGTGGGGATCTTCATCTACATGGTAGCTAGCCCGTCAAAATCAGGAAAGGGTGGCAAGAAGAGGCGCTAAAAGAAAAACAGATGCATGGATGCATTGTCTTTTTATTTGAGAAAAGAAGCTTTTTTTGTGTAGGGATTTTGCGTAATAGTTGTAACCTTGAAATGTGTTATTTATCACTGATGTAGCAATAGATTTCTGTTGAATGCATTCAATTTTATTTTAGTTTTTAATAATCTGAGGGATTATCAATTTGGAGGGATATATTAATGTTTTCTTTTACTATTTTTTCTTTGGCTTTCGACTTGATTGAAGAAATGGTCAATTGCTGGTGATGGAATATCACTTTTGACATACGAAATACTTGAAAATTGAGGCATGTTTGTGGTTAAATAATGAAACCAGTCATTTAATTATCTTCAGATATCACGAAAACGTACGAAATATTTGAAATTGTCATTTATGATGTAGTTCAGTTATTAAATATACATGAATTTGGGATAACTTTGTGCTTGTTACATGCGTTGAATGGATACATTTTATAATTGATTTATGTACAATCCACATCCCAAACTGGAAATTGATACTGATTAAGATAAAAACGGGGGCAAATTCATGATTCATGCATTACCAAACATTTAGTTCATTCGGTTTGTGCTCCTTTAAAATATCATAAACTTCACATGGTTCTAAAAATTAGTTGTGAAAAATCCTGATTTATTTTCAAATTATGTATATTTATTTAAATTCATTTTTGTTGTCTACGTATTAATTTTATAGATAAGAATTGTTTTAAATATTACAAATAGCTTATTTTTATTAAAAGATTAAAGTTATAAAATTTGTTATGCAAATCTTAACTAATACTTTCAGTAATTATATAAAAATTATGTATCAACCAAATTTGCGGACTAAAATACGACAATTAAATTAGCATGAACAAAAATATAATCAGAGATTAATGAGAGGAATAAAATCCATCTTATTCTATCCGAACGGGCCAAAAATTACTATCCCAATAGGCCCAAAATATTACATTTCCACGAAATTTTGATCATATGAGGTTGTCCTCCAGAGAGAGGGGAAGAAGTCGTCATTAAAGACAAGGAAAGAGAGAGGAGGTGAAAAACGATCAGACCGCAAGGTGTCCGGGCTCCTTCACCTACTCCAGACAGGGGCGGATCTCAATGCATTGGAAAGGTGGCTAAGCCACCCTTATGATTTGAAAATTTTAGTTATTTAAATTGAAATTTGAGTGAGGCTACGGTACTATGCATAGCACGGTTTGGTCCGTGCTACGGCTTAATATTTGAGTTTTCAAAATCCTAACGGTCGATCCGAACCGTTCAACATGATTATAAAATAAATATGTACTTGCAAACCAAATTTACATTTTTTCGAATTTTTTTACTATTTTTTTAGATAGGTAGAAAATCACTTGATCTAAAAATTCTGGACCATCCAAAAAGAGTGATTTTCTACCAATCTAAAAACATAGTAAAAAAATAGTAAAAAAATTCAAAAAAATGTAAAATTTGGTTTGCAAGTACATATTCATTTTATAATCATGTTGAACGGTTTGGCTCGACCGTTAGGATTTTGAAAACTCAAATATTGAGCTGTAGCACAGACCAATCCGTGCTATGCATAGTACCGTAGCCTCACTCTTGAAATTTAATTTAATTTAATTTTTTTTAAACTTTCTATATAGTTCAGCCTCCTTCAATAATAATCAAATATTTACTTGTAGTTTAGTGGTTTGAGCTCTATTGTAGTTGGGAGGTCTTGAGTTCAAATCTCACTCACCACATTGTACATTTTAATTTTCAACCCTCTTAATCAAAAATTTATAGTTCCGCCCCTAGCTCTGGAAGAGAAAAATTGAAGAGGTAGCGGAAGAGAGTGGGGACACTGTGCAGAGGTGACAACGCTACGGATTCTCTCCATAATTTCTAATAATTTATTATAAGAAAATGTATAGGCTTATTTAAATTAAATGGTCAAAGAGATATATTACAACCTACAACGGAATTTGGTGGGTGGGTTGTGATTAGTGATGGATAAAACGAACAGGTAAGTAAATAATTCTTATCTCATTTAAAAGTGATAATAAGAATTATTTTATTATGCCTCAATTTTATTTACGGATCAAACATGACTTAAAAGCAATATTTATGTTATTCTTTAACTTTATTCCAGATCAAGCATAGCCTAGGATAATATTTGAAAACAAAACAATTTGAGGATAACCAAAGAATAAAGTTTTTTACGTCTAAATAAATAATTGTAAGAACATGTATACAAGCTATCTAATAAATGGAAACAATAATATGTTACAAACTACAACTATATTTAGTAGGGTAATGTTTGACCGAAATTTTTATTAATACCAGTTAAAAAAAAATCAAAACACCACTGAAATTGAAGAATTCGAAAAATACCATAGCCTTCAAGTCAATCTGCGGCCCCTACTTAGAGGACCTCTAAGTCAATCTGCCACTATATTTGGTAGGATAATGGTTGGTAGATGAATAAAGTGAATGTAGACAAATTATCTCTTATCTCATTTGAAAATGATAATAAGTTTGATCCTATTGTGCCACAAAGTTTTTGCAAACCAAACATAGCGTAGGAGTTATGTTTGGTAGACGGTTAAAGTTAAAAAGATAAATGAGTAACTCTTATTTTTTTTAATGTGTTGTTATAAAATTTGTCGTGTTATTTGGTAGAGTTATACATATTTGGTAGACGGTTAAAGTTTATATGATTAACGAGAAATTCTTATCTTTCTTTCTTTTAAAGTGTGGTCATAAAATTTGTCATGTTATTTGGTAGCTAGATTATATATATTTGGTAGACAGTTAAAGTTTAAGAGATAAATAAGTATTTTTTTTTAATTTGAAAAAAAATGTGGCCATAAAAGATAAACAAGTAGCTCTTATATATTTTTAAAGTGTGGTCATAACATTTGTCGTGTTATTTGGTAGTTAGAGTTATGTTTGGTAGACAATTAAAGTTAAAAAGATAAACGAGTAACTCTTATCTTTTTTTAAAGTGTGGTCATAAGATTTGCCATGTTATTTGGTAGAGTTATATATGTTTGGTAGACGGTTAAAGTTTATATGATTAACGAGAAACTCTTATTTTTCTTTCTTTTAAAGTGTGGTCATAAGATTTGTCGTGTTATTTGGTAGACAGTTAAAATTTAAGAGATAAACAAGTATTATTTAATTTGAAAAAATGTGGTCATAAAAGATAAATAAGTAGCTCTTATATTTTTTTAAAGTGTGGTTATAAAATTTGTCGTGTTATTTAATAGTTAGAGTTATGTTTGATAGACAATTAAAGTTAAAAAGATAAACAAGTAACTCTTAATTTTTTTTTAAAGTGTCGTCATAAGATTTGTCATGTTATTTGGTAGAGTTATATATGTTTGGTAGACGGTTAAAGTTTATATGATTAACGAGAAAATCTTATTTTTCTTTCTTTTAATGTGTGGTCATAAGATTTGTCGTGTTATTTGGTAGCTAGAGTTATATATATTTGGTAGACAGTTAAAATTTAAGAGATAAACAAGTATTTTTTAATTTGAAAAAAAATGTGGTCATAAAAGATAAACAAGTAGCTCTTATCTTTTTTTAAAGTGTGGTTATAAAATTTGTCGTGTTATTTAATAGTTAGAGTTATGTTTGGTAGACAATTAAAGTTAAAAAGATAAACAAGTAACTCTTTTTTTTTGTAAAGTGTGGTAATAAAATTGGTCGTGTTATTTGATAGAGTTATATATATTTGGTAGACAGATAAAGTTAAAAAGATAAACGAGTAACTCTTATTTATTTTTTTAAGTGTGGTAATAAAATTGGTCGTGTTATTTGATAAAGTTATATATATTTGGTAGATAGTTAAAGTTAAAAATATAAACAACTTTTTTTTTTTTTAAGTGTGGTCATAAATCAAGATTTATCCTGTTATCTCTTAGCTTTACTTGATCGAACATATTAGCCATAACAAAATATTTAGCATAAAATATTTTGTAGAACTACGAAAATTTATTCGCACTGAAGAATAGTGAATCTTCATCCACATCCTAATTTCGATGAAATAAAAGCAATTATTAAAATAATGGAGAAACTTCATGTATATCCTTCAAAACATCAAAATTACATATTTCCCTCTAAAAATCATAATATCATATTTTCCCTCTCAAATTCAACCATTTTATCTTTTATTGAAAAAATAAAAAATATATATCATGTTTAAGAAAAATGTAAGTGTGTTAATTGGTCAGTTTTTGAAGGCAAATGAGTCATTTCTTTACTTTTGACTCATACACGGTGATACTTAGGTATATGCTTGTGTAAGTCTCAAAAGTAGATAAATGACTCATTTACTCTCGGAAACCGACTAGTTAGGAGACTGATATTTTTCTAAAACGTGCTACATATTTTTTATTTTTCTTAATAAATGGTAAAATGGGTACTTTTTAAATCGAAAGTGAGTTTTAATAGAAATAATAATAAAATGGGTAAATTCGAGAGTATTCGAAAGAAGGGTATATATATATATATATATGATGGAGTTGGCTACGGTGCTACGCGTAGCACAGAGGGCCTCCGTGCTACGGCTCAATATTTGAGTTTTCAAATCCTAACGGTCGATCTGAACCTTTCAACATGATCTACATATGAATATGTACTTGCAAACCAAATTTTACATTTTTTAGAATTTTTTTACTATTTTTTTAGATAGGTAGAAAACCACTTGATCTGAATGGTACAGAATTTTCAGATCAAGTGATTTTCTACCTATCTAAAAAAATAGTAAAAAAATTCTAAAAAATGTAAAATTTGGTTTGCAAGTACATATTTATATGGAGATCATGTTGAATGGTTCGGATCGACCGTTAGGATTTTCAAAACTCAAATATTGTGCCGTAGCACGGAGGCCCTCTATGCTACGCGTAACATATTAGCCAGATTCATATATGATATTATGAACTTTAGTGGGTGAAATACATATTTTTGAAGTTTTTGAGGGGTTACATGAAATTCCCCCTAAAATAATAAACAAGTGACACGGTATTACATATAACATTGATTAATTAATCAACATGCTGGGGGCTGATATAGTGAATGTTTTTCATATTCATTGAAAGAATGTATTAATTGAGTATATCATGCTATTTAATAATTGCTGGCTAAATTTGATATGCTCGTTGAAAAGACAGAAAAATGAGTGAGACTAATTCAAAGAATTCATTCAAACAAATTGTGGAAATGACGTACTTGTGTTATTATCTAAACTAAATTATCACATAGATATACTCAACTTACTAAGTTTTCTTCTAATTTTTTTGTACCTGTTCGGTAAGGGCCTCCTTAAGGTTAAATGATCATTCTTTAACTTCCTTAGCCGCTTAATCCTGCCGAACACTAATTTCTTAGCGCGGATTAAGACAACCTCCTTTAGCTTCATTTTGCTCAGATTTTAATCCCCGCTCCTTCCTTAAAGGCACCTCCCTCTTTCCTTTAGCTATCTTAATTCTCTGCCCCTTCCTTTAACTTACCGAACAACTCCTCCTTAGCGCAGATTAATATTTAATCTCCCATGTATTGCCGAACAGCCCCTTTATTCTTCTATTTTTTTGTCTATCAAAAATTAAAATAAGAAATAACACAAACAGTGGTACTGTTCGGCAACAAGGAAATAAGCCTTCTTAAGACTTAATCCGTTTTTTTAGCTTCCTTGGTCGCTTAATCCTACTGAACACCTTCTTTAGCGCGGATTAAGATCACCTCCTCTAATCTCCTTTTGTCCGAATCTTAATCCTCTATCCGAACCTTAAGACACCTCTACCCCTTCCTTTCGCTTCCTTAACTTTCACCTACGGATTAAGACAACCGAACATCGGTTCTTTAACGCTCCTTAAGCTCTTAATCACTCTTAAAGTCTTAATCCCTATCCCTGATTGCCGAACGCCCTACATCTGAATCACTGTCAGAATTCTGAGATAAATCATCGCCAGTTGTTAGTAGAGCCTGGAGATGAGCTGAATAAAAAATAACGTCATGGCTAATGAGTAACCTCATGGCTGAACCTGGAATTTTATAGACCGAGTGTTGAAAATTATGCTCCAGCCTCCAGGTGTATTGAAATACTCGTTGGATGTGGCTCAGAAATACAACACGTTTATACGATTAGCGCTCGAGTTGGCAAATTACAGTTTTCTCCTCTAAAGAATAATAAACTAAATTTTGTGGACGAAAAACAATAACATCTTTTTTCTCATCTATTCCATGATTTTTTTTTTTTTCTAGACTAAGGGCATAAGATAATATAAGAAACTACATTACAAAAATCAAACATAATTTTTTATATCTCAGTTGTCAAAATTAAATTACACACAATATTAGACAAATATGTATATCATTTTTCAGATAATTTTCTAAATGATATATAGCAACAATACAAAAATAGATATTTACATTTTCGTGTATTTATTATTTCCGACTTCGATATAAATTTTTTATAAAGATATCAAGCAAGTAGCAATTTTAACACCACAGTTTTCAATACTAAAATTCTATTAATACGATTGCCATTTCATATTTGCTTTTCTTAAAAAATTGAAAATAACTTTTAGCAATGAATAAAATGTCTATTAATAAGTGATTAGCGGATAGTTCTTGCATGCAATTTCTCGGTGCAAAAATTTTGAGATTTATTTTATACTTGCATATGAAAGTTTCATACAAAAAAAAAATGAAAAAAAATTGTGCATGCAATGCTCCTCGCAAAACTTGGGATTCGT
Source organism: Carex kokanica (assembly GCA_025461125.1). Lineage (NCBI taxonomy): Eukaryota > Viridiplantae > Streptophyta > Magnoliopsida > Poales > Cyperaceae > Carex > Carex kokanica. The sequence continues at coordinate 104,106 of JAJGRX010001389.1, forward strand.
ATCCTCTGCGTTAACTCAAAAAAGAATATTTTGAGTTAATGAATTTCAACTGTCTGATTTTAAACGGAGCCAATCCGGCTCGTGTCTATAACATAGGGGTTCTTTAATATTAGTGCAGATCTAGTTCGCACGAATCTTAAAACAGATCGGACAGTCGAGATTCATTAACTCAAAAGATTCTTAGTATTATCTTTTGAGTTAATGCAGAGGATATGAATTCCAAAACCTGGAGGATATATCTTTAAAATCTACCTATCGCGAGGGGGTCTATGCAAAAAGTATTGTGCTTATTACTTCAACGTCTTCGACAATTTTTGGGACATTTGTCGTATAAACCGACTCAATTTAAGGAGGGCGAGAGCCGAGCGAGCGAGGAGGAAGAGGAAGAGGAAGAGAAAATAGAGAGAGACATTTGAGAGAGAACGATCGAATCCGAAGTCTCATGAGTTGCAAACAAACTCGAAGGAAGGAAGGAAGGAAGGAAGAATCGGCGTAAATAGGACGGTAAGTCTCTTCCCATTCAAGCGTTCTTTCGCCCAAAACCAAAATGCAGCCAGTCCGTTTGGACAATCGCTCAACAATTTAATCGAATCGAATCATGGGCATTCGATAGATAGATTCTCCAAACCATGGCAGCAGCTTGCGCTATAGGTATCAGATGGAGCTTAATTTGCATATTACAGTTTTTTATGCGCCCAATTGAAGAGGCTTAACACCGATTATTGGACTTAAAATGGGCAAAATAAACTTTTGTGCCTTGCTGATCAGTCTGGTAATAGCAATCCTTATTTCTAATATTGTTTGAGAGGTGATTTATTTTTCGTTTTTTTCCTTTAACAGGTTTGGGCGCAGACTTAATGTGGCCTAATTTATTGGATATATAAACTACCCAACTGAAATAAACGTAGAAATGAATCAAGAAGAGGATCGAGAGAAGCTTTTGTTTAATAGCCTTGGTGTCACATCAGCTAATGTGGAAGATGTCGAAAGGAAAATATTGTCCAAGGTAAAAAACCCTTCTTTTTAGGAGGAAGGATCATGCATGTATATTGCTTGTTATTTGCACATGAAAGATGACATGCATGACTTTTTGTTGTGGGTGATGTGGATGTTAAAGTCATACACTATCACATCTTAGTATTAAATTCTCTGTCTGATACTTGGTGTCATTTTAATTTTGTACCTTGTGCAGAATCAAACAGTACTTTTCTATTGTAGGCATGAAATAGAAAGTAAGTCCAACACTAAGTAAGTTCTAACTCATTAGTCTTAAGGATACTCTAGTATTGAACTAGAGGCAGTACGCAAACTTTCTAATATCAAATACCCATAATTGAAGGCTATGACTGAAACGAGGTCTCCTCTTCTTTGCTTTAAAAAATTGATGTACCCATTACCTACCTCCAACACTGTCATGAATTAGGAACTGTGTATCATAATCAAATTATAGAAAATGGAGAAAAGATAACTATCTGCTGGATCCCCACTTGGCTGAAATTTTGCTCCCACATTTAGTCTCTCCATTCTTTTATGAAAGGGATATGCATGTACTACTGAATGTTAAAGAATGGATATCTCCATTGGTTTTACAATGAAGATGGGCAAATCCACTCTTGCATTTCATTTCCCCAATAAATATATCAGCTGGCATTGCTTTAGTTTTAGTTTTTGAATACTTGCACTGTCGTCACCAATCACAAACAACACATATTTATCCTTTATATTAATATCTTGTACAGGCAAATGATGACTCCAGGCATGGTGCTGCATCAAACGACTGTTCTCACAGTGCAGAAGAAGATGATGAATCTTCCAGACCTGAAACTAAACTTCTGAATAAATTGCGTGCAATCGAGCTTGAAATTGAGGCCGTTTCTTCTGGCATCAAAGCTGAGGCTTCAACCAGTGAAGAAGAGACCGAGGAGGGCAAAACAGGAAGTAACCTCCAAAAGGCACTCGCAACTGACCGATTGAAGAGCCTTGAGAGGGCTAAAGCACAGATAGAGAGAGAAATTTCGAAATTCGGGGCAGGCCCCTCTAGGAGAGAGGAGACATTACTCCAAAAATTGGTTGAAGAGAGACCAAAGAAGAGAAAGGGCATTTTGAAAAATGAGGGGGAGAGCTCTGGTGCAGGTTCCAAACGGCGCGTCAAGACGGTTTCGTATGACGATGATGCAGATTTTGATGCAGTATTGGATGCAGCCTCGACTGGATTCATGGAGACGGTAATACTTATGTTTCCCTCTTTTCCCTCGTCTACTTCTCTTGTGGTTGGCTAATCCTCCAAAGAAAATGTGGATTCTGTGGGTATCTGTAACCCGTTGGGGAGATAATGAAGTTTTCTTTTGTTGCTGTTTCACTTCCCAAGACAAAAGGAACATGTGGAAGACCATGTTTTCAGAAAAAAAAAAGAATTAATTGATCACAAAACTTAAATAAAAGGGAATAATATAAAATGATTAATGCTGAATTTGGTGAACTATCAGGGTTTATGTAATTTTACCTTATATATTGCATTGGTGTAGCGCATGTTTTATTTTGCTATTAATTTAAGAGTGAGAGGAACAGATCTTTAAACTGAGCTTTTTTAGAAGCTAGGAATTTCGCAGTCATTGTATGCGAACCTGTTTGAGTTCGCATAATTAGGTTCATAGACATTGTCTGTCAATTAAGTTTGCATTGATTGAACAGGAACTTCCTACTAATATAATTTAAGCATGTCCCCGTGTCTTTCTATCACTTCATCATTTCACATAATATAGACCAGATCAAATGTAAGCTGAAAACATTAAAGGCCCACTCTATTTAAGATACCACAAAATTTTTTTGTTAGGACTTATATGTAATTTACCTTATATATTGCATTGATGTAGCACATGCTCTAACTGAGATTTTTTTTTTTATAAAAACTAGGAATTTCGCAGTCATTGTGTGCAAACCTGTTTGAGGATGCGTAGTTAGGTTCATAGACATGTTCTGTGAACCAAATTCGCATTCATTGAGCACAAACTTCCTACTAATATAATTTAAGCATGTCCGCGTGCCTTTCTCTCACTTCCTAATTGCAAATACTGTACACCAGATCAAATGTAAGCCGAACATGTCCAGTCATTTTGTTATCATTTTCTTTCTAGGAAATTGAAACTCATCATCCCTGTGGTTACATCTAACCTTTTGTTCCTAATGTACACCTGTCTTCTCTAATCAGGAAAGGGAGGAGCTTGTCCGAAAGGGACTCTTGACACCATTTCACAGCCTTAAGGGCTTTGAGAAGCGTGTACAATCAACCCAGGCCCAATCTTCAAGCTCTACTAGTGGGACCCGTGAGTCTGAAATAGTTGCCAGGGTCAGAAAATCACTGTCTGAGATTAAGCAGGCCAGGCCTACAACCAAGCTGATGGACCCAGCTTCTTTACCAAGTCTGGAACCACCGACTGCTCCATTCCAGAGGGTGAGAAGGCCTCTTGAACGACCTGCTTCAGATGGAGAGGAGAGAGGAAAAAAGAAAAGGAGACAAAATGCTAAGCAACAGAGACCTTTGCCTGACAAGAAATGGAGGAGGGAGCAACCACAGGATGTTATAGGTAAAATATCTTTTTGTTTAGTTCTTTTTTTTTTTATTGGAGTTCTGTATTTCTTAGTTGTTGAATAAAGCAGTATATTTCTATTTCATTTTTCCAGAGTTTTCATGATACCAAGTAAAGTGGTTATAGTCCCTCCATTATGGCTGCATGATTCTGATTTATTTCCTTGGGTATAAGTGCTGGAATTGCGAATTCACCTTGGCATAGCCAAATTTGTCTCTTGACATTTCCATCAGAATATGTCCCATGTCTTATTTCAAGTTTCTAATTACGGTCTTTTCATGATGAAATTCCTCACTCTGTTCTTTCACTAGATGAGGAAAATGAAGAGGAAGATGAAGAGTCAGGACTGAATGCGAACTCAGAATCAGATATCTTACTCGAAGGGGGTATCAAGATACCTTTCCGTATTTACAATCAACTTTTTGAGTACCAAAAAGTTGGCGTGCAGTGGCTCTGGGAGTTGCACTGCCAGAAGGCCGGCGGCATTATTGGGGATGAGATGGGGCTCGGTAAGACTGTCCAAGTCATCTCTTTCCTTGGTTCTCTACACAACAGCAACCTGTACAAACCTTCCATTGTGGTTTGTCCAGTTACGCTTCTTAGACAATGGGAGAGAGAGGTGAAGACTTGGTATCCCAGATTCAACGTGGAGATTCTGCATGATTCTGCGCACAGCGTCACCACCAGGACAACACCATCAGATAGTGGGAGTGAGGAGTTGGAGGATGAGGACAGAAAGGTGCGGGCAAAGGCCCGAAAGGGTGCTAAATGGGAGGAGGTCATTAGCCGGGTGATTGATTCTGAATCCGGGTTGTTGCTGACGACGTACGAGCAACTCAGGATTCATTGTGATAAGTTGCTTGATATAGAATGGGGTTATGCGGTTTTGGACGAGGGTCACAGGATCAGAAACCCAAATGCCGAGATAACCCTAATTTGCAAGGGTTTCCAAACCAAGCACCGGCTTATCATGACAGGCGCGCCAATTCAAAATAAATTGGCCGAGTTATGGTCTCTATTCGATTTTGTCTTTCCTGGGAAATTGGGGGTATTACCAGTTTTTGAGGCTGAATTCTCGGTACCGATCACAATTGGTGGTTATGCTAATGCAACCCCATTACAGGTCTCAACAGCTTATCGGTGTGCAGTGGCGCTAAGGGATATTATCATGCCATACCTACTAAGGCGCATGAAGGCTGATGTAAATGCACAACTCCCCAAGAAAACTGAGCATGTTTTGTTTTGCAGTTTAACACCGGTACAGAGATCAGCATACCGGGCTTTTCTGGCGAGCTCAGATGTCGAACAGATTTTTGAGGGGAGTAGAAAATCTCTGTATGGCATTGATATATTGCGAAAAATTTGCAACCACCCGGATCTGTTGGAGAGAGAATTTAGTGGGAGCAATCCTGATTATGGCAACCCAGTAAGGAGTGGTAAGATGCAAGTCCTTGATCAAGTGCTTAAGGTTTGGAAGGAGCAGGGGCATAGGGTTTTGATATTTGCGCAAACCCAACAGATGCTAGATATTTTAGAGAGTTATGTGAAGTCCCAGGAGTATGTTTATAGGAGGATGGATGGCTATACTCCTGTAAAACTGAGAACTGCCCTGATGGATGAGTTTAACAACTGTAGTGAAGTTTTCGTGTTCATCCTGACTACAAAGGTTGGTGGGCTTGGGACAAATTTAACAGGCGGGAATCGGGTTATCATTTTCGACCCAGATTGGAACCCTTCTACTGACATTCAGGTATGTATAGCTGAAGGCTCTTTTTCTCCCTTTTGGTTAGGAATTTTTTATATATACACCCGCTAAGTAGGTAATTGCATGTTAAGACCCCAATTGTATAAAAAGGAAAAATAAGATAAGCAAAGAAAGGGTAGGAAGTTGGATAAAAAAAATGCCTTTTTTTTGTCTAAACTACACCAGATACTCTGTACTATTTGCAGGTAAGACTAACATTTTTCATGATTGAAATTGATGCCAAAAAAGGTGTTGGACATTAGTTATAGCTGGGATCTGTCAGAAACTTTTGGTCTTATTGTGCACTGCTTTAAACCATGTATCCACAAAACAGTATTTACTTTACACTATTAGCAACCTTGACTTGCATGGAACAGCCTATCTGGTACATGGTCTTTTGCCTCTTGACAATTCTAGGATGTGTTTGCATAAATCTGAAATTTCTGCTTGTATGGTTGAAACAGACAAATAATGGGAATAATTCCTGTTGTTTCAGGCAAGAGAACGAGCTTGGCGAATCGGTCAGACACGGGATGTCACTGTGTACCGGTTTATTACTCGTGGCACTATAGAGGAGAAGGTATACCAGCGACAAATATACAAGAACTTCCTCACGCACAAAGTGCTGAAAAACCCGTGCCAAAAGAGGTTCTTCAAGGCGAAGGACATGCGGGACCTGTTTACACTCCAAGATGAAGTCGGCAATACAGAGACATCTGATATCTTCGCACAGCTTTCAGAAGAGATTAACATAAGGGCTGAAACTCATCCAGGCGCAGAGAAAAATGAAAAAGGGAAGGAAAAGGTCCCGGAAGAAGAGGGCGGAAGGGCTGATGATGACAGTAACATACTCAAGAGCCTTATGGATGCTCGTGGGATTCATGTTAGTTTTTATTTTAAATTTGTTTAAAAATCATTTTACCAGCATAAGGTGGCCTCTGTTAGGTGTTTTGTCGAATTAATTGAGCCGTAGTCCACCCAAAAAAAAAGAGAGAGAACTCCAGTAAACACCCTTTATATTCTCTGAGCAGAGCTAAAGTACCAGTACTTGAAAGCCCTTTATTCGTCAGATTTAGTTCTGTACTGGTGTTTTCTTTCTTTCTTTATTTTTTGTTAGGTGGCGTGTGTTGGGGGGGGGGGGGGGTGTGTATTGTGTCATTATTGGTTTTGTGTCCTTGTTCTAACACCTCTTTTCTCAATTTCTAGAGTGCTATGAATCATGATGCAATACTTAATGTGAGCGAAGACCAAAAGTTGCGCATGGAAGAAGAGGCCACGAGAATTGCACAGGGAGCAGCTGAGGCACTACGTCATTCTCATATGCTGCGCAGCCGTGAGAGCTTCGCTGTTCCCACCTGGACCGGTTATGCAGGATCAGCTGGCGCCTCTAATTCACCCCACCAAAGGTTTGGGTCTACCGTGAATCGCCGTGTTGTCACGACGACCACTTCGACCTCCTTTTCTGTTGGTGCTGGGGCCGGAGCTGGGGCTGCTAATGGAAGGACCCAATCATCTGCCGAGCTATTAAGCAGGATCCGTGGGACCCATGCAATTGCTGCTTCTGATGCCATCGAGAGGGATTTGGAGGTGAGAAGGGGTGGAAGCAGGAATGTGGTGAGTCAGCCTGAAGTGCTGGTTAGATTGATCTGTAGCTTCTTGCAGGAGAGGGGGGGCAATGCGGATTCTGTGTCTATCACAGAACATTTTAAAAATAGGGTTAGGTCGGAGGATCTGGTACTGTTCAAGAGCTTGTTGAAGGAGATTGCTGCTTTGGTGAAGAGGCCTAATGGTTCCATATGGGTTTTGAGACCCGAATACCAGCAATAGTGAGAGTAGGGACAGAATTGTTGCTATTGTTGCTTTACCATTTTCATTTATTTTTTTTGATTTAAGGCTATCTGACATAAGTTCTCTGGTGGTGTTTTGGTAATAACTAAGTAAAGAGCAAGGAAATGAAAATCATTCTTTGTATGAATTGAATGTCAGATCATTTGCAATATATACTAACTCCCAAGGGGTGAGAATGACCGTTGTCGTTTGGGGGTGCGGGATTTGTTACCCGCTCAATTAGAATCAGGTATTCTTGTGAATTCAGGCAAGAAAAGGATAGGCTAGTATAATTTGTTAATTCCTTTTTTAGAAAGAGTTGGGAAATAATGAGCTGGAGATTTTTGAGGTTTTAAGGTTTCTCTTTTAGGAAAAATATTTTTGATTGGGTGTTGTCCCATATACATAACCTCTGAAGTTTTATTTTTTTTCATAATTTTTCTTGTACATAACAATAATTTTCTGTTTTTGTTCATGAATTATTTTAGTATTTTGTTTTTGTTTTGTACAGATTATACCGTAACTTGTATATATTTTATTTAGTTGCTTTAGTTGTAGATTTAGTAGGTATAATTGTGATATCATTTGGTGCAAATACCCCGAATATTTCTGAGCAATGTAAATATAGTTTGTGTTCAACTTTTTGAGCAATGTATGGTTTGTGTTATAATACCGGAGCCTAGGCACTTGATGGCAAGGTAATAGTTAATGACTAGTGCAAATATTGTTTTTGCACTAGTTGCCCTAATTTTTTTTTTATTTACTCATAGATAATGCAAAAAGAAGAGGTCATACTGTTCTCTATAATATTTTTATATAAAAGATGGAAAAAATACGAATGATTAGAAATTTAAATGATAAATTATAACTATGTCAAACATTTAGGATAAACTTTAAAATCAAGTTTATACATGTCAGTACAACCGTATACCGTACAATTTCAGATGTATATCAATAAGAAAAAAAAAGGATTCAGATCGGCAAATTAATGAAGAAGCTCGTCTTATTTACTGTTATCATTTTTTTTCTTCAATTATTGCATCAAATAAAAAGACAGAGGCTACAGTACTATGCATAGCACGGATTGGTCCGTGCTACGGCTCAATATTTGAGTTTTCAAAATCCTAACGGTCGATCCGAACCATTCAACATGATTATAAAATGAATATGTACTTGCAAACCAAACTTTACATTTTTCCGAATTTTTTTACGATTTTTTAGATAGATAGAAAATCACTTGATCTGAAAATTCTGGATCATCCAAAAACAGTGATTTTCTAAACGAGGTGTAGATTTTGAAATTAATTATTTATTTTGGATATTAATAAAAATTTCGGTTTACTTTATGTTCATATTTCATTTCTCAAAGTTCACATAGTCCATCCGAAACGCTCAACATAATTTCTATATAAAAATGTGTTCGGAGGCCATATATTTTTTAGAGTTTTTTTACTATTTTTTTCAGTAGGTAGAAATTATATCCATGAATTTGAAAGTTTCTGACCATGTTTTAAACTTTTTTCCATATATTACATAATAAAATCTATAATTGCAATATGCGATTAATTAGTACATAATAACATGTATTAATTGGATTTATTACATGACCTATAATACAATTGAATTGAAGGGTGGATCATAATTAACAGAAATTAAGAAACAATCCCCATATGAATTAATGACAAAGCAACCAAGAAATGAAAGCATGAAGCTAGAAGCTGAATGCACTTCTTGACATACTTTAGGCATATCAGTGAATCACGTACATAGGTGACGAAGAAGGCGAGGAGCATTAACACGTAGGCGATCGCTTGGTCGATCGCCTTCCCGTCAATCTTGTGTGCCGGTGTTGTTGTCTTCTCACCATATGCTATCTGCATGAACCATGAAAAGAAGAAGAAGAAGATAGCAAACAACGCTGCACCATATGTTCTCATTGTGCATGAATTAACTCTTCTATCTAATAAAAAGAAGGGCTTTAAAGGGACTATTTATATATAGGGTCTCTTTATTCTTTATTTCTTTTCCCTCTTCAATTTGGTCTTTGTCTACGGCTTTTGTTTTATTGTTCTGGCAACTCGATCGGTTGTTGCAAATTGACTACAAATTAATGAAATAGTTTCTACAACTGGTTTTAGAGTGAGAGAAAAGTAGATATTAATTAAGTTCCATCAATTGCATGTTACAAGTTCATATTAAATTTCAATAGTCAATTCAAGCAGCTTCCTTACTTCTGTACATTTAATAATAATTTCTGAAAATAAATAATTCTGCGGTAACAACTGGACTTGATTGAGTCAATGACTCTTTTCTATAATATAATTTATACAAGCTAATTAACAAAAAAGAAAATTTATAACAATTAACTGATTTTATAAATTTGTTTGTATTATGGTTCGAATTGATAGTACTTGAGTAAAATAAAGAAGAATGAACTCTAAAATCTATATATTAGGTTTAAAATGTGAATTCAAATTATTGAAATTAATCTACTTGATATGTAGTGTGTTTATATACTAAATTTTTTATTTTTATTTTTATTTAGTGTAATGTCAAGTAATAAAAACGATAAAAAAAATGAATGCATCGAAATAATTTATACACCTTTATTTTTTAACTGCTTGACTTTGTACTAAATAAATTTATAAATTTTATATACAAAAGTTAATGGTTTAGATTCGTTATTTAAAGTCCATTCAATTAATTTTAGAATTAAATTCATCAAAATGAGCTTAAGTTTATACTAGGGGTGAGAAAATAGTTCGTAACTCGTGACTTCCTCATAACTTGCTCATTGTCAACTCGCTCGTTAACTTAATGAACTGAGTATGAGCAGACCCAACTCGCTCATTACCAACTCGAGTTACATGAAGTTATGCCACATTCAATTCCAACCGGATCCATGAGTGGTCTAAAACAAAAAGATGTAGTGTGATGTTTGATTGTTTGCTTATGTTAAATTATGTATTGTTTGGTTGTTAATTTATGTTAAATTCAAAGATAGTTTTTTTTGTTTTTGGTTAAATTTGGTTTCCATTATATATTATTTAGGACTTTCAGCTTTAAGAAATTCAAATTGCTTAAAATTCGAAATCAATTGGTCTTAAGTCTTAACGAGTTGAGTTGCTCATTAACTTAATGAACTGAACACGAGCATACCTCAACTCGCTCAAACTCAATTCATTAACAACCCTAGTATATATATACTAGCATCTCTCAATAAAGAATTAAGAGACTTAATGCGTAATTTTATCTATAATTATACGCCTCTTGACCTTGGTTTACAGCTGAGCTGTGCGAACAATTATTTGGAAATAAGAAACAGAGATGTAACGTCCGGTCACCTTCAAAACCCACACAAGTTCGAATATATATCACCTAAGGTACCTCAATTTTTGAGTTTGAATCTAGACCGTTTGTTATATACTAATATGAAACTTAAATAGGCTCCGTGCATTAGAGACTCGGACCAGATTAACTTAAATTATGATCAAATAATTCGGATTAAACTCAAACCGTGTATTATCTTATAAGATGTGAACTGCAAGTTTTGGTATGTCACAACACGTGTGTCGATTACGTAATGTGACTTTATATGTCGTGTGACGTGTCCATTCGTATAATACATATCACACAAGCAGGGGCGGAGCCAGACTTTTAGAGTATGGGGGTCAAATTTGAATGGGGGTCAATCATATAACATTTTTGTACTCTGGATGGAGGGTCAATTTACAGTATCCGTAACATTTTACTCTAATTACATAGAAAATCATGTATAAATAAAAAAAAATTGAAAAAAATGGGTGCAAAATGCATATATAAATTAATTAGGATTTTCCTTGAAAATAGACCAAAATATCTTGATTATATTGTTTTAGCAATAAGATTGAGTTATTAAATTTTTTGAAATTTTTTGCATCATCAATGGAAGAAAGTATTTTGAAATACAAATCGACGAGGGATTGAAGAACAAGACATGAAAAATGAAACACTCACTTTGAACAAACTTTTTAACACTACAACAAAACACAAAAGTTGTTTATTGCTATTTTTTTGAACAATTTTATGTTCCCTTTAGATATTTTGAATTTTTTTCTGAAAAAATCACTGAAACTTCTTGTATATCCGTTTTAATTATATTTTTTTAGGTGTTTTGTAAAATGTTACACGTACTATAAATAATAAGAGAGTAGAACTAGGGTGTTCCTAAGCTCACCAAGCCTCTCGTGAACTCAACTCTAAAACCTATCGAATTGACTTCAAACGACATTTTCAAACCGTTAGATGTTCAATCTATATTAAAATGTGTTTGGAGACCAAATTTTACATTTTTTGAATTTTTTTTACTATTTCTTAAGCCGGTTTGAAAACCGCTGTTTTCCAATGGTGCAGAATTTTAATAAAAACAGCGGTTTTCAAACCGGCTTAATAAATAGTAAAAAAATTCAAAAAATGTAAAATTTGGTCTTCAAGCACATTTTAATATAGATTGAACATCTAACGGTTTGAAAATGTCGTTTGAAGTCAATTCAATTGGTTTTAGAGTTGAGTTCACGAGAGACTTGGTGAGCTTAGGAACACCCTAGTTCTACTCATAATAAGATATGAAAGAGATTTTTTTTTTGTTAACTTATCTGTAAGATGAAATTATTTTTGTAAACTCAATGGCTACAAAATTCGTATCCTCTACATTAACTCAAATTTTGAATTAAAATATGGATTGTCCGATTTAAATCTGCACTAATATTAAAGGGCTCAATTGCCCAATTGCTCGACATTCAAGAACTTGAGGCAGCAAGTACTCGATGAATGTGTGAAGTCTGACAATTTTGATATCATGGTTTGCTTTTGTTAGTGTTCGTGAAACATGGATAAGTTATGCTTCAGAGACTGGGAAGAGGCAAACATGGATAAGAACTAATATTTGATCGGGGAGTGCTATACTGAGGGCAACAATTCAAGTTTTGAGAGCTCAGAGAATAATTTATTTCTAAATGTCTAATTTACCCTTGCTCTTTTAATGGATCCACTTTCTCTCTCATCCGATTAGTAATAGAACTAATAAAGAAAGTTTCTTCTATGATGTTTCTTTCCTTCTCTCTCACCTGATTAATAATACCCGATTTTCTTTCCTTCGTACTAACTCAGAGAATCCAATAGCGCCAGTGGAAAATCGTTTCAAAAATTATGTTCGATTTTTGTATCTTCTTTCTCCTCCAATTTCTTATAATTTGAAATCGTTTTGTACCTAAGAATGGAAATAAATCAGATCGTAGAATCAATCGGCGGAATACTTAGTATGACGAAGACGGAGAGACCAGAAGTAACGAAGCGGGTTTAGTTTTGATCCAGCGATGATTAAGCGATCCGTTAATCAAGTGATCCCATTTAAAGAGCAGGGGTAAAACGGGTATTTAAAAATATAGCTCTCAAAACTTGAATTGTTGCCCTTAGTATAGCGCTCCCCTATTTGATCTAGTCGTAAAAACAATGTTCTTTATGTGAGAGGTTGCTGATTCGAAATCTAGAAGAAGCAATTCTTGTGATATTTTTTAAACTACTTTCACTATTTCTTTAATGTTTATTATGATTTTCACTATTTTTAAAATATTTTAATGAGAAAAAGTAGTTATTCCATTTTAAAAAGATTAGTAACCATCAATAAAAATAGTATTAGTATCAAATCTTTCAAAAAAAATATGGAATTTCTCACAATAATTTCACAATACAAGCAAACAAATAATTCATGCACATTCTGATTGCATTTCCCGGGTATCAAATTGATAAGGAATAAATTAAAAAAAAAAAGAATTGTAAAATGTACATCATCACATTTATATGGGGTCAATTGAAGGCGATGTTAGATGTGAATATTAATTGTGCATACATAAACCCAATGTTAAAATTTAAAATAATTAATTGTACATCTAAATTTGGTGATATAACAACTTACTCACACTACCTTGGTGTTTAATCATACATTAAGTTTCATGATTTTATATTTCTTGCTGCTATAAATTGTGCACATATAACAGAGAAATTCGAGTCATTTATAGTAGATCTAGAAATTTGAGTCATTTGACTCATTATAAATATGTTTTTTATCAGTAAGTATTTAAAGTCACTAACTTAAAAAAAAAAAAAAAAAACTACAAGCACTAAAATATTGAAGGAAATTGATTGAACAAAAGAAAAGTTGGGTGAAGAATGGCAGCGGTGGACTACTTAACTGTTATTCAATATATGACACTTTTGTTATAGGATACATCATAAATGTTATCATTGTTTGTAGTTGGATCCGTATTCTCTGCATTAACTCAAAAGATTCTCTTTTGAGTTAATGAATTTCAACCGTTTGATTTTAAACGGAATTAATTCGGTTCGTGCCTATAACATAAAGGGTCCTTTAATATTAGTGCAAATCTAGTTTGCATGAATCTTAAAACAGATTGAATAGTCGAGATGCATTAACTCAAAAGAAAATCTTTTGAGTTAATGCAAATGATACGAATTCCTTTGTAATTGGGTTTTGCTCTTTTTGAATGCATGTTCTATATCTTTTTCTTTTCAACCGCATTCATGTTTAATTGAGTCCCTCTCAGTAAGATTATCAAGTTCAAGGAGAGTGCAAGAAAATGTGCACCATTGTTAGGATCATTTTGAAATTTTACCTTTCTTTTTTTTTAGGTGTTGATACTTAGTTACAATGTTCTAAATAGCGCGCTATAGTGACACAATAGTGGCGCTATAGCGTTTTTGGACCTTAAACGCTAAGCTATGGGATAAAAATGCATTATTTCAGCTACGACCGCTATAGCGGTAATAGCAGTCTGCTATTTGCGCTACACGCTACGCGCTATAGCGCACGCTATGCTACATAGGCTTTTATTTAAAGGTCCAAACTGAATTTTTTTTTAAGGATCAATTTTTTCAAGGTTCGGATTGCTTTTGCATTTAAATAAAAAAAGATAGATAGTTTATGCCATGATGCTTAAGTTTTTTGTAATAGAAAAAATATATAGTTTATGCTATAATACTTAGGTTATTTTGAATGAAAAAATAGTTTATGATATTATTATGGATATTTTGAATAGCAATTTGGACTTTGTACTGGTTCAATATAAATATTCTAATTTCTTAATTAGTTTTGCGTTACTTATTGCTATATGAGACTTTAGATAATGTTGATAATTAGTAGAAATATAAAATATAATTTTTTAAACAAAAAAAACTATGTAGGATAGGTTTCGCTATAACTACGCTATTCGCGATAGCTTTTTATTTAGCATTTCCGCGATGACGCGATAATCGCTATTTAGAACCTTGCTTAGTTATGTAAAATAAAGAAGAAAGAACCTAATACATACTTAAGTTTAATAAGTGGTTGTAGCTTTTAACTCTAAAATCTATTGAATCGGTTTAAAACACGAATTTAAATCATTGAGACAGATCTACTTGATGAGTGATGGGCTCATATGCTAAATTTATTAATTTTTAGTTTTATTTACTGTAGAGCAAAAATGAATGCATTAAAATAATTTATAAACTTATTTTTTAACCGTTTGACTTTGTACTAAATAAATTTATAAATTTTATATGCATATATATATATAATTCATAAAAGAGGAGAGATCGGATAACACCATTTTTTGGTGACATCGGATGACACCGTGCATTTTCAAAGTTTTCAAAGTCCAAATAGTTGATCCAAACCATTCAATATGATGGATATATTAAAATGTGCTTGCAGATCAAATTTTACATTTTTTTTGAATTTTTTTTACTATTTATTAAGTATTTTACAAAATCGTTGTTTTCAGACCATTGAATTTTTGTACCCATCTTAATAAATAGTAAAAAATTAAAAAAAATGTAAAATTTGATCTGCAAGCACATTTTAATATATCCATCATGTTGAACGGTTTGAATCAACTGTTTGGACTTTAAAAATACACGGTGTCATCCGATCCCTCCTCTTCATAAAATATATCGACTTTAATGGTTTAGATTCATTATTTAAAACCGACCAACAAATTTTAAAATTAAATCATCAATTATCTTAATAAGCTCAAGTATATACTAGCATCTCTCAATAAAAGAATTAAGAGACTTAATAATTGGTCAATCAGTTGATACTTAGTGATGAGAACTCTGCCTCTGACTTACTGGTCAAATAGCAATTAAACCACTCGGATTTTAATCAGTATTAAATTAACTCAAAATAAATCAACTTTCTGGTGCTCAAGAGAGGAAAAGTTGCATTTGATTTTTATTATTTGAAAAAAGCGAGCAACTCTTGTTTAGTGTTGATTCCTTCTTTCAGTAGCTCATCAATTGAGATCAGAACGGGCTGAATTAAGTTAACAGCTTTGGCAAAAACATTTCATTTAATATACCAGTATCTTAATGACCTTAGTTTAGAGCTGGGCTGTGTGAACAATTATTTGGAAATAAGAAACAGAGGTGTCAGCTCCGGCTCACCTTCAAAACCCACACAAGTTCGAATATATATCACCTGAGGTACCTCAGTTTTTTAGTTTGAATCCAGACCGTTCATTATATACTAACACAAGTCTTAAAAAAACTCTGTGCATTAATTACAGATTCAGACCGGATTGACATAATTATGATCTGGACTTCAACTTGGCCCAATTTGTGCTGCCAAATTAGGCTTGGATACGTTGTGAAAAGAGTTCTACGAAGTCCAGCGAAAAGCAACATATTGCAAGTACATCGCAATGTTGTTGATATGATGACAAGGAAAATTTTAACTATATGCAAAATTCTCATAGTGCTCAACCAATCTTACTAGGGTCTAGGGGTGCAAACGGACCGGATACGGATCAAATAGTGGTTAAACTATATCTATATCTGGTTTTATTTTTCGCATACGGATACACAGATGCATTAATTAATGGATACAGGTAGAGATCGAATATCTGTAAATAAGAGTGTTCTCAATAGCCAGTTATAAAAATGCAATAGCGATGCTATAGTGTTTTCGGATCTTAAAAGTTATAGCGTTTTTCAACGCTATAGCTAACTATAGTGATGCAAAAGTGGAGCTATAATGTATTTTTTTTAGCCTTTCTGCGATGACGCGATAATTGATATTTAGAACCTTGATAAATATATACATTTTTTTTTTTCATATTAGATATTAAATTATATGGTGTGTGTGTGTATATACACACACACACATACTATTTTGAATACGGATAATTAAAATTTAATATATGTATCTGTATTCACACGGAAATTCAGATTCAGATATCCGTATCTAATTTTCGGATACAAATTCGGATACAGTCGGATAATATCTAATCCGTTCACACCCCCTACTCAAACTCTTTTTTCTCTCTTTTTGCTGAATCTGGTGCCCAAAATCCTTATTGTGGATGCGCACGAGCTAGCCATAGTACAATAGGAGCTTCTGAAAAGCGTACCTGTAGCAAACAAAATTAATTACGTCGTATAATTTTTGGTACATCACAGTATGTCACGGTAAGTGTGTCGGTTATGTGAAGTGTTTAATTCGCGTAACATGTTTCTCTTTGATTGAAAATGACACATCACAACACATTATACAAACTGATATGGACACATCACATCACTTCATATCACGTGACTGATTAGTGCAAAATAAATATATAAATTAATGTGTTTTACTTGAAACATAGATCAAATATCTTGATTTAGATTGTTTTAGTAATAAGATTGGGTTTCTGCCATAGTTAATAAAATTTTGTGCAAGATCGATGAAAAGAAAGTATTTTGGAGTACAAATCAATGGAGTGAAGAACAAGATGTAAAAACTTGGCCAAGCTCCGAAGAAAAATGAAACACTTATTTTGGACAATTTTTTGGACATTGTGCATTTATAATTCATAGGAAACCCACAATACGAAAGTTGTTTATTGCTATTCGATCTCTTCACTTTGGACAATTTTATTTTCTCTTCAGACATTTTGACTTTCTTCTAAAAAATTCACTCAAACGTCTCGTATATCCATTTTAATTATTAACTTTTTTTCTAGGTGTTTTGTAGAATATTTTTTTTTGAGGGATAGTGGAAAATTTCCACTAAAAAATATATTGATGAAAAAAGATATTTACAAAGTCATTTCCTATTCCAAAAGAAATAGTGAAACGGTAAGGTAAAATAAAAGACAAAATAAAAGAAACTATGCCACGCTAATTGTACTACCGCTCAAATATTAAAAAGCTCCGCTAAAAGAATTAGAAAAGCCATCACAATGTCGAGGCCTCCTCTCTCCATTTGGCTCTGATGCAAATAGCATCCAGTTGTGTTCCATAGAATATTATACGTACCGATCTGATCAGACAGATATAGAAAAAGTTTTTTTTGTTCGAATAAATGGTAAGGATAAATTTTTTTTTGGTTAGTTTAATAGATGCCAGTGTGAAAATGCTTCGCTCAATCCTTCGACGTGCGCCCGTGCCCAGGAATTCAACCCTCTCCGGATCCGTATCTTGAAAGGTATCTGACTCAATACAATTGAAACGGACGGTCCAGATTTACTCTCAGCAGGTATTATTTGTGCTTTGAGATTCATGCCAAGTTAGAAGATGGATCCTGGACGAGTCCGTTTCAATTGAATTCGCATCCTCTGAGATATCTCAACTTTTGTGTGTTTTTTTTGGAAAATATCAACCGTTCAAATGCATTCTGTACGAATCTCAAAGCATAAATAATACTGGCCCTCTTCGCTATCTCCGAATAGGCACCGGACACGTCGGTCACGCAAAAGTTGAGATATCTCAGAGGATACGTACTCGTTTCAATTGTACTTTTAATTGTTAGCCAGGCAAGAAATGCTAATACATCAACGATAAGAGTTTGCTTTAAGAAAACTGAGGGGCGAGACTTGTTTAATTGGCCTTTCCACCTTCCTTTTAACTATGCAGAAATTACTATTATTTTTAGGCCTTTTTGTTCTATTTGTCATCAAATGTTCAAGTTCCATAAAGGCCAATTGCTTGAAGGAGAGATATAATTCTTTTCTTTTAAATACTACAGAAAATGGCAAGACCTGGTGAACTGCACCTGTGACTAGGGGTGTTCATCGGTTCGTGCATCAGCTAGCTAGTATAACTGGCAATTCATATTATGTTCATGTAAAATATATTCCATGTATGTTTGCTTCGGCTTTGTATGTTTATAGTGTATTTGTAAATTTGTAGGCCAACAATATGGAGATATATTTTATTTTTAATTTTTTAAAAATGCACATTACCCCAACAGGTCTCGAATGTGCGGGCTATATGTAGATGTGGTGCACAAAAAAGGTATTTATAAAGGAGGAGGGTTCAAATGCCTTCGTTTTTCATGCCTCCATCGTGTCTTTATTTTTAAAAACTTTAATAACTCAAAATTTAAAACTTAAAAGTCAAAATAAAACCGTTGGATATGATCTAGATCATTTTATGTATGCACGTGTAAAAAATTATGACATTTCAATTTTGTTTTAGTTGTCATCAAGAGCTTGTTAAAAACGTACTAATGTGGATAATTTCTAGACGTTGATTTTTCAACTTATTGATTCACATAAAAACAAAATCAAAATGTGATAATTTTTTATGAGCACATAGATAAAATGATGTAGATCATATCCAACGGTTTTATTTTGACTTTTAAGTTTTAAATTTGAGTTATTAAAGTTTTTAAAAATGGAGACTTGGTGAAGGCACAAAAAATGAAGTCATTTGAACCCTCCTCAGAACCAAAAAAAATCTCATGAATTTTCGTTTTCCTTAATTCGTGGAAGTGGTCCCTAAACCAATTAAAGTCTGCTAATAGCAGGACTAAACAAATCCAAATTCATGTGATGTTGTGCATTAATTAGTAACATGATATTAAAAATTCAAGTTGTTCCATCTAATATTGAATAGACAAAATAATTAATAGTCACATCCCATTTTGGTGACATAACAACTTAATTTCTCACACCACATTGGTGGCCAATCATACAAAGTTTCACGATTGTTATAAATTGTGCACATTTAACAGAGAAATTAACAAATTGTTGTTGCTTATTTTAAAAGTGAGGGATAGCAATAGAAATATTAGTATGACTTTCATCTATAAACACTAAGATATTGAAGGAAATTGATAAAACAAAAGAAAAGAAGGGACAAGAACAATGGTAGAATCTTGAGAACATGTTTTTCAACATATTAAGTTTAATGAGATATTATTAACTCAAGATAATTTCTACAAGCGTGATTACCCATGTGTGGTTATTGTTTTATGTCATATGTTGTTACACCTGAATTGGGGTCCGGATCCCCTAAAGTAACTCAATTTTTTAGTTTTGGATCGGGACCGTTCAAATCGAATCCGTCGCTTGAGATCGCTTCAGAATTCGAATATATCTCTCGGAATGCATGCGCTCCACTTTAAATGGAAGGTCACGGATTCGAATCGGACGGTCCCGATCCAAAACCCAATTTTTTTGTTACTTCACTGGATCTGAATTCCCTGAATTGGAGGGCACATCATATCTCTTTATAGCTCCTGTATTAGCTCTTTTGAATTTTTATTGTTCTCTTTAAGTCTTATATATTTTTCTAGTTGGGACTATCTTCCATTCTTTTACTAATTTGTCGTTTGTGGAAATCTCTTCATTATTTATGTTGTATTGAAATGATTTAAAAAAAGATTATTGTTACATTAATTAACTCTTTTTAAGCGAGGTTAAAAATTCATGAGACGTGCAATTAAGAAGATTTGATTTATTGCTTGGGCTTTTTATCACTTAATTCATAATCATTGTTGGGCCCAATTAGAAGAATAGTTTCACTAAATTCAGCCTGGAAACTTTTTGAAAAATGAGTATATTACAAGTACATCATAATTTTGTAGATATCATGACGAAATTTTTTATACGGTGCTCAAATTCTAGTGTGCGTGCGCACTAGCCATTGCTTGTACAATAGGATCTTTTGAAAAGCGTAAAGGATGGTAATATTTCAACAGTAGAAAGAGCACAATATGGACAAGTTTTTAAAATATTGGAATTGAAGTTGTACCAAGAAAAGGAGAAACAAAGAAAAGGTGCTAAAGTTTCACAACATGAAGCCAATTGTAAAATACTCCCCAAATTTTTGAGAGAAAAATTGATGACTAATATTTTAATTATTTATCTCTAGCTTATCGTGTAAGAAAATATTTTTCGATGCCAAATTTTTTTATGTCACACAAATAATTATAGTCTGAATTAATTATATATTTATTTTCCAGCAACAGTCTAAATATTTCATCCTACTTTTAGAAGAAAAACAAGGAGATCGCCATTGACACAAAAAAAAAAAAAAAGAGTTTGTAATATTTAATGTAAATTTTGAACTCGGAACAATTTGTCTGGCTAATATTAATATGCCTACCTACTTTTTGTCAGGGGCGGAACTAGACAATCTCGATAGGGAGGTTAAAAATTAAAATGTACAAATTGTGGTTGGTGAGAATTGAATCCAAAGTTCTCCACAATCACAATACAAACTCTTACCACTAGACTATAAATAAACATGTGATATTTTATGAGGGGGCTGGACTATATAAAATGTTTCAAAAGAATAAAATTAAATTAAATTTTAATATACATAACTAAAATTTTAAAATTATAGGGGTGACTTAGTCACGTTTTGAATGACTTTAAATCCGCTCCAGCTTTTTGTATGAAATGATTTTTTTTTTGTAAACATATTCATAAAAAGAGATTTTGAATAATTACAGACTGTTAATTGTTTATTTCAAACAATAGCACACCCACCAAAGGACTTTTTACTTTTTCTTTTGTCACCTTTAGCGACTTGGAATGGACTCTGCTGCTTTTCCGACAGAAAAGCAGGGTCCTGTTTTTCTGCATCTCACAATTCAAAATTTTTCATTTCGCGCATCTCGATACATACACTTTTCATGCACAAATCTCGACAAATTTGAATAGTTAGATCTGAAAAAGCTGGCTGCTACTTTTCTCTCGAAAAAGCAGCAGAGTCGGACCCTAGCGACTTAACCGAAAGTCAAGTTCAAAATTTATTTTTCTCTTTCATTCTCCTTTATTATGAAGTTATTACATCAACACCTAAATCTGAAATTTCCATCCTCTCAAGTTATATGTATTTTCCTGAGTGGAACTAAGGGTTTCTTAAGTTCACTAAGTGTTTTTATTAACTTAATTCTAAAATCTATTGAATTGGCTTTAACCGATGAAATTCAAACTGTTGAAACCAATCTATCTTACGGATTTGCGTCTACATGCAAAAAAAAAAAAAAAAAAATTGTATAGATCAAACGATCAAGAATTGTTCAAAAAAATGAATGTATTAAAATTAATTTATAAACTTTCTAATTTGGTCACTTGACTTTATATTAAATTAATTCTAAAATTTTAAATTTTCGCATATAAACACGTAAGATAGATCGGTTTTAACAATTTAGATTCGTCATTTAAAACTAATACGATAGATCTTAGAGTTAAATTCACAAAGAAATTTGACGAACTTAAACCCACCCTAGTTGTACTTTACAAATTCATCCTCGCAGTTTCTCATTTTCCTTCTCTTTTCCCAATGTAATTCCACTGTTCAAGCTAGCACACATTAGAAAGGACTGTAGATGTCCAGTGTTCTTCGAACTGGAGATAAAACATAATAGTAATAAACTAATAATAAGTGGACATGACATTTTTGTGCAGTTCGGTGCACGAAAATAACAAAACACAACCATAGACCGAATAGGAAGAATTCTTTACTTTTTTTAGAAATTTATTAAAATATTTTGTCGAGAAAAAAAAAAGAGAATTTCTCTTCATAAACAAAAAAAAAACAGAATAATTAATTCGATTCTTTAGATACTTTCTAATGAACCAAATTTGCATAGCAATTTCTAAGGAACCAAATCATTTGTTTCCTTAAAAGATATCTAGAAATGGAATTAATGATTTAGTTCCTTCTATAATATTAAAAAAGTTTTCAATATTTCTGATATTTTACAAAATATTTAATGCATTTCTGAAAATAAAAAATTCTTTCTAATAGGTGTCCTAGAATAGAAGCCTATATGACCTAAAATTACGAACCGAAGTTGACTGAACCAACCAAGCAATTAAACTTTTCCAAAATTTTCATTAAATTGTCCCCGTCAAAAGGCCAATCAATTGGTAAGATAAGAAAATAAAGGCTAGGAAACAACCAAAAGTAGTGTACCGTGAGTGACCACTACACTACACATGATAATTGATAGATGCCTATATTGGACGCCATGTTCATCCCAAGTTGACATGGCTATTAATAGACTGGAAAAAATGACACAACGGAGTCGGCTATGTTACGGAACGGCACGGCACGCGTGTCAGTTACGTGTTGTGGCTTGTGTGTCCCGTGCTGTGACCATTTGATCGTTGCCAGCGAGCTGTGCATCCGGCTGGTCAGAGGGGCACATCAAACTGCTTTGAAAACCGCTGTTTTTCAATGCTTCAGAAATTTAATAAAAACAGCGGTTTTCAAAGTGGCTTAATAAATAGTAAAAAAATTCCAAAAAATATAAAATTTGGTCTCCAAGTAGATTTTAATATAGATTGAACATCTAACGGTTTGAATTTGTTGTTTGAACATCAAATTGCAAGATATGCCCCCGGAAGCACCTCGGCCGAAATGCTAGAGGAAGCGCGTTAGCCGTACTCTATATATATATATATATATATGATCTAATTACACCTTTTTTGGTGACACATCACGACACTGTTTTTTTTATAGGTCAATTTTGCTATTTCAAAATTCAAACAGTCGATCCGAACCGTTCAACATGATCACCACATTAAAATGTGCTTGGAGATCAAATTTTACATTTTTTTTGAATTTTTTTACTATTTATTAAGATGGTTACAAAATCGCTGTTTTTCAATAGTCTGAAAACAACGATTTTGTAACCATCTTAATAAATAGTAAAAAAAATTTTAAAAAAATGTAAAATTTGATCTCCAAGCACATTTTCATATATCCATCATGTTGAATGGTTTGGATTGACTATTTGGACTTTGAAAATAGTATGTGTCAAAGTGTGTCACAGAAAAAAATATAATTGGATCTCTCTTTTATATATATATATATATATATAGATAGATAGATAGCTGATAACAGCACTTGAGTACTACCATCACAAAGAAAGAAGGCGACAGAAATCACACACACTGCAAATTGAGAGCTGCCTCACAAGAATTTTAGAAACACATACAAAACAGAGGAAGCAAATGGCCGATTGGGGGCCGGTTTTCATCTCGCTCGTTCTCTTCATCTTGCTATCGCCGGGCCTTCTCTTTCAGATCCCTGGCAAAAACCGCTTCATTGAGTTCGGCAACTTCCAGACAAGCGGCGTCTCCATACTCATTCACGCACTCATTTTCTTCGCTCTCGTCGCCATTTTGCTCATCGCTATCGGTGTGCACATGTTCATGGGAACTTGACGGATCGATCATCGATCATCGATCACTGAGTAATAATGCTGTATTTTCTTATTCGTATCTTGGTAGATGAATTTTCATTTTCTGGTATTTTTTCATTGTTATCCATTTATTTTAATTTCCTGGCTGGAAATTTAGCGTATTATAGGCTCTTGAATTATCATTAGAAATAGAAACTGTGTTATAATTGTGCACTAATTTGTATGGTAGTGAATATTAAGGTGTGTACTTTTGTGAAGATTGTAAATGCACAGATCTAAACAATTAATTAACCAAGGTCTATTTGCGCACTAATTTCATTTCATTTACATTTGCATAACTTTTTTTTTTTTTTTGCAGATTTGATATCTGTATTAAGTGTAATTCTTTGAGGTCTTTGTAAAGTTTTTGTAAAGATTCTACGTACTACGCTGGTCACAAAAAAATTTTAAAATATAAAATTCTATGAGTGGGGCTACGGTACTATACATAACACACACCGGTCTGTGCTATGAATTCATATCTCCGTTTTCAAAGTCCAAACAGTCGATCCGAACCGTTCAATGTGATTTCTATATGAAAATGTATTTGGTGACTAAATTTTATATTTTTAGAATTTTTTTACTATTTTTTTAATAGGTAGAAAATCACTAACTTCGAATAGTCCAGAACTTTCAGATCAAGTAATTTTCTACATATAAAAAAATAGTAAAAAAATTTTGAAAAGTACAAAATTTGGTGTTCAGGTACATTTTCATATATAGATATCATGTTGATTAGTTCGGATCAACTACTTGACTTTGAAAATAAAGATATGGAGCCATAGTACGGACCAGTGTGCGCTATGCATAGTACCATATCATCACTCAAATTCTATTAAATGATAATAGAGGTTGAGGAAGATCTGGGATAGGACTAGAAAATTTTGATTTAAGGTGAAATATAATATATACAATATGTGGTAGTTGAAATTTTATCCATAAATCACATTCAAATGAATTCTAACCACTAAGTTACAAGTAACACATTTAATATTTTATGAGAAAGTTAAACTACTTAAAACTTCTAAAATATATAATTATATTAAATTTTAATAAACATAATTAAAATTAAAAAAAGAGTAACTAAGCACTTAATCACTCTTACTCCAATCTATATATACTAGCTGTAAGAAAATGAATATACATTGTATTCCATAACATAGCGAAAAGTTGTTATTGTATTCATATCTTTTCACAACTAAGAAAAGTAAATAAATATGTGATTGTATTACAAGTTGAGTATATTCTGATTAATGAAACCAGAGGTTATATATGTTGATTGGAAGGAGATGTGAACAATTTTGTTTCGCTATTTCTCACCAAACAAAGGCGATTGTCACTGACTCACTGAGCACTTACAAACATTTGCTTTTGCTCTGTGGAAGAAGGAATAATATAAAGATTTGGGCCCTTTTGTGTGCTATGTAAAGGTTCTAACAAAACAAATGTGAGAATTATTTTAGAAAGAGAAGATATCCTCTTTTGCTAAAGTGAGACCAGCTTTTTTAAAACAAATGAAAACGAGGAGACATTAAATATTTGATTTAGATCCAAATTCAATTGTTTAATCCAGTGTTTTAAAAAACGGTCCTTAAGTCCGACTAATCGGTCTAATAGTTGATGGCGGTGACCAAACCATCATGCACAAACTTGTCGGAAGTCTATTTACGAATGAGACCGACTAACCGGCTAATTTGTCCGATTAATATTCCAAATAAGTATGAATTATACAATTGATAAGTGTCCATTTTACAGTACCTGAGTGTATATTTTAGAAGGTTTGAAAAATAAGTTCAGAATTTCAAATATTTGTGGACAACTATCAAATTAAAGGTGCTTTGACTTGGTCAAGATGTGTGATGGCAGTCAAAAGTTGTGTTTATATTAAAATAAATGAGCATTTATTACACAATAAACTAGTATACATCATTATTTAGTGTGTATTCTTAAAGGGTATGAAAAATTGATAAGAGAAGTTTTAGGATAACCATCATTATAAGTAGAGTGGAAAAAACGTGTCGTGCCGTAACTAACACACTATGATTTTAGTCTCGTGTCGTGCCGTGTCCGAGTTAATTTTTCATGTGTTATGCCGTGACCAAAATATCAAGGGATGGTCACGGCACGCAAATGGTCACACCACGTGAGTCACGCCGTGCTTAACGTGCCGTGACCATACGTGACTCGCATGATCATTTAATCATAATTTAGGTTAGTTTATTCAAGATTCACCATTAAATCAATATATAATGGTCCCCATTACACGTGACTACGTGCCGTTCCGTGCCGTAACTAAATCTTTCACGTGTCGTGCCAAAGTTTCAAAAAATAAGCACGACACACAAATAGTCACGGCACAGAACACGCGAGTCACGACACGTAACTGACACGCGTACCGTGCCGTTCCATGACGGAGCGGGCTCCGCCATGCCATTTTTCCCACTCTAATTATAAGACCTTTTTATGGGACGGTCTAATTCTGTATAGAGGTCCTTTTCAACCTTTTTAGCTGTCAAAAAAGCAACTTTTTTTCTAAATTTAAAACACAGAAAGCCAGATAGGTATCCTATAGCGTTGGAGTGCACATTCTTTTACTTTTTCCTTCTTATATTAACAAATAGAAAAAAAATGATATTACTAAAAAAAAAAAAAGTTGATAGAAGTGATCATAAGTTCATAATTTTGGGATCATGATACAAGCCCAAGTTCAAGACATTGAGGCCTATAAACAGGCCAGAAAGGCCTGGAGATAATGAGCATATCAGAAAGAAATTTTAGTCTGGTTTGTGAGCCAGGCCTTATTGGACCCATTTACTTCCATTTTTATCTTATCCCAGCTCTGTTTTAAAAGTCTGAAATAAACGCCTCCTATGTTGCCACGTGATATTTCGCCATTCCCCATGAAATATTCAGATCTTCTGTGGCAAGAACTCACCATGTTTCTGTGTAGGCACCGCGTTAATATTGATTTATTGTTAGAGTAGAACTAGGGTGTGATGTGTGTGCTCACCAAACTCTTTGGTGAGCACAATTCTACATAAACTATCGGATTCACTTCAAACGAGATGAATCCAACCGTTGAAAGATGTACTTTATGAGTGATGCGCGTACATGCAAAATTTTGAATTTTTTGAATTCATTTAGTCTCAAGTCAAGTGGTCAAAATTGATAAGAAAAATGAATGATTCAAAATGAAATTGTTTTAATGCATTCAAAAAATTATCAATTTTGACCACTTGACTTGAGACTAAATGAATTCAAAAAATTCAAAATTTTGCATGTACGCGCATTACTCGTAAAGTACATCGGTTTCAACGGTTGGATTCATCTCGTTTGAAGTGAATCCAATAGTTTATGTAGAGTTGTGCTCATCAAAGAGTTTGGTGAGCACATCACACCCTAGTTCTACTCTTATTGTTATTATAATTGTTGTTGTCGTCAATGCGTTGTTATGGTATCATACATATGTGATATCTCTAAACTTCGTATAAAACGGTTAAAATTGAATATGAACATATTGATACCATGTACCAAAGGCTCTCAACCAACCAGTCCTGGGCGGCCAAGAACAATCCAGGGTTCAGACTCTTATTGGGGGCTAATCCGAGATCAAAGAAAATAAGGCCCATGATTCAGCAAAGCCCAACGGAGCCTTGTCCGACAAAACTCAATTGGACTACACTCGACAAAGCCCAGCGGAGCCTTGTCCGACAAAACTCAACCGGGCCACACCCGACAAGCCCAAGAAAGTCTCGTCTGACAAAGCCCAGCCTGGACTCGGCTTATCGTCACCACTATCTATGCGAGTGTCACCACCCCTATACGAACTCTCCTAACCGCTCTGACAACGCAGAATAACGGTTAGGGACGACCTATTTAAGGCAAATAGTTCCATGAAATGGAGGTCGAACTTTCGCGATGCAGGCAAGGTATCAGAAAGGATAGAGTCCGAATACTTTCAAACCTTCTCACTTCAGAAACCAACAATCCACTCTGCTAGTCTCGGCCCGTTTCCTCAAGACGGGGCGAGCCCAAATCCACATACTCTGACATACGGCCTACTCTTATGGAGATAGGACGTATCACATATATTTAAATTCAGACAGCATTGACTAATATGCAACAGCTATTTACTAGTCAATCGAAACCATCTGATCTTAAATGCACGGCCAAGACTTATTTGGTGCTTTGGGAAGGCACCAAACCTCTTTGGTCTCTGGCTCTGAACTTCAACAACTTATGGCCACGGTCCCACAAAGCAGGAAAAATGGAAAAGAATAAAAGAGAGAAAGTTCTACACTTCACAATCGAAATATAAATACAAGAACAATTCAAGCGGGAGGTACTTCCAAAGTCCATAAATACATTTTGGTTTGACATTCATATTATAAAGAGAGAACATATGGTTGAAATCGGAAATCGGATGAGACATCCCTTTCACTATACAATCAGCATCCTCTCTCCATCCTCGCTTTCTCTAGAACACACTACAGTTAAATAGAGATAACCATTAACAACTAAATAAGCTATTACTTTCCCCACAGGTAGAGAGAAAAAAGTTAGTACCAAAAAAAATCTATAAAAGCATAAAAATAAAACCGGCGACGAACATGTCGGACTGGGGGCCAGTCGTCATATCGGTAGTCTTGTTTGTGCTACTGTCACCAGGGCTGTTGTTTCAGCTACCGGCACATCACCGCATCATCCAGTTCGGCAGCATGGAGACAAGTGGCGTCTCCATACTAGTTCATTCAATTATATTTTTTGCTATTTTGGCAATATTTCTTATTGCCATCGGTGTACGCATCACTACTGGGTAAGGCAGAGATCCTACTTTCTCTTCATGTTCTTCATTCGTGTAAATTATATTTTACACCCTCCTTTTTCATTGAAATTTTGGAAAGCATGTGTTGATGAATACATACTCTTCTAGTGCTTGCAAAATGTTCTGCTTCCCTGAATAAGGTGCGAATTGTAATTTGACAACACTTATTTTTATTTACTTTTATTGTCCTTTTGGTTATGTAAGGTGAGAGCATGAACTGTTGTGTGTTTTCAACTTTTCATTGAAGGCTGTATATATATCATATCATTATCCAATTTATCGTGATATTGCTATAAAATACCAATTGCACCAAGTCAAACCAAATTGCATGATAAAATCGATTGAAGCAGAAAATAAAAACCAACCAGCGACTATAAATCAACCTCATGCTCATTATTTAACATTGATTGTTCCAGAAATCTTTGATATCAAAGTTCCTAGATTTACAGATTTACGCATACCAATCAAGGTTCTAAATAGCAATTAAGGTTCTAAATAATCATAGGTTGCGCTTTTCTTTTATAATGATTCTTATTTATGCACCATACACAATACATGCTAAACAATTTATAAAACCTCACAAATAAAACAATAAAGCCGGATTAAATAAGAGCAAATATTGAAACTACATTTTGATCTTGGCAATCCTAGGATTTTTCTCTTGGATTGGTCTCAAGTGATGACAGGATAATTCTCTGATCTATGCAATCTGAAAACTCCACCCTTGCCTCCTGTTTATTCAGTAATTTGCAAATAAGCACGGGTTCTCAAAAGTATCATATGAATAAATAATTCAAAACATGGTTTTATTCAGGAGAAAGGTTAAAATGCACCATTGGTTTTGTGCTCCAATCACGCTCTACGTATTTTTCTCCGTTTTCAAAATTCAAACAATCGATCTGAACCGCTCAATATGATCTTCATATTAAAATGTGCTTGGAGACAAAATTTTATATTTTTTGAAATTTTTTTACTATTTTTTTAGATAGGTACAAAATCACTGCTTTGGATGATCCAGAATATAAAATTTTTGTACCTATTTAAAAAAAAGTAAAAAGTTTCCAAAAAATATAAAATTCGGTCTCCAAGCACATTTTAATACAAAGATCATGGTGAACAGTTCAAATCGACCATTCGGACTTTGAAAGTAAAAATAAGAATGTGGAACATGATTGGAGCACAAAACCAATCATGTATTTTAACCCTACTCTTTATTCAGAATGTTTTCCTAAATGACCTGATCCAGTATAATTCCAGAAAACATGAATATGAATTGGAAATATATAGTTGCATGCATACGCGGATTTATTTGGTTTTCAATAATTCGTAAAGCTGGAAAAATCAAACCCCATTGGACCTAGAAAACCTAGCAAACCGGACAAAACTTAATTTTTCTTTTCTGTAAAGTCTCAGGACCAAAGCCAATCCCAACCAAACCTGAACTTGAATATTTGAAACTCAAAGCCCCCTGATTTGACAATCCACCAAATCTAATACCAATCAAAGATATTTGTAAATTACGAGGACTTCCTTCCCAACTAACCTGAAATCCAAACAATAAGTACCAAAGCCCAAGTGACTTTGATACCCAAAGTTGGCTCAAACCCAAAAAAGCCCAAACTGGCAAAACCCCAACTTAAACAATACAAACAAAAAACAACCCAACATCTAATGTCAGATAATAAATGTTGGGTCTACGCCAGAGCTGAACTGGACAAATTGACAGAAATTGAATAAATAAAGTTGATTTTTTAAAACATTGAGGAAGAAATTTACCGGTCGTTTGCAATGTGCATCTAGGTCCATGTACATTTGTTTGGTAAGCAAGGTGGCTACCTTCTCTGCTAGAGACGCCCTTTCACATGCTGCCTTAATTAGCTCATCCTGAAATGAAATTTCTTATTTAGATTTATAATACAAATTATCTAATTCAATATCATATAAAGTGAGGGATGCAGTCTTTGAAAGCTACTGATACATGCCAGGCAATAGTCAACAACAATTACTTTAAAGACAGTGACTAAGCATGTAGCAGAAGTCATAGGTTGGTCAGAGTGGATACCAGCACAGTCAGCACTAGTTTGTATCTTGTGCTGGTAGTTTACACATATGATAAAATACATACAATATACTAAAACCATACAACAGAAGGAAATAAACTATCAAAAACTGCACAAGTAAACTTACCTGATAAACTTGACTACAATCACTGCATCTGTTTCCATGAAACTTCTCCAGTACACGTCGGAGACTGCAGATCTCAGTCACCAAGCCTCTTACTACCTCATCAGCCTCATTTAACTGCCTTTTTGAAAACTCAAATGACCTTTCAGCATTGGTTCTAAACAAAACACAATCCAAGCACATGCAAATTCCTTTACAGCCCCCTGCACTATCTCTCTTGATTTCCCCCATCTTAGTCAAAGTTTGAATTCCACCCCTCTTGAGAACATTTCCACTAGCAAGTTCATCAATTGTTAGGGTTCCTTGAACAGAGGGAGAGGGAATTAATTGAGGACTGCAAAGTATCTCCATTGTTTGAGAGTCATCCAATGGTGGCTGAGGTTCAACAGTGCAATTGGTTAAATTGGATTGGATGCTCTCTGATTTAGGAATTTCACTCAATTGTGCATCTGTTGAAACAACAATCAGAGCAGTAACGTCTTCCTGTTTTTCTGAATTGGGTGTGTTAGAAACTGGAATCTCAGAAAAATCAAGGTTTTGACAAAGTATGGAATTTGGTGAATCTGCATCTAGATTGCATGCTTTCTCCTCAGTTGAAGAGGCTTGAACCTCTAAAATATAAAAAGAAATTAATATAATTAGCGCAAACCAAAAGAAAAGTAGTTCGTGGGAACAAACTAGAAGTTAATAGAGCTTGAATTAGTACCATTTTTATCCATCTCCATTAGATAAGGGAGAAGCCGTTTATAGCTGAAAGAGCCTGGTACCTGTACCAGCTTTTTCCTTGAGCAAGGTACAACTCTCTGAAATAGAGAACAAAAAATTATTTAGAAATTGTTACATTGATGTTAAAACTATTCCTAAACTCTCAAGCCAGCTTTGTATCAAAATTATAGCTCCATGTTTGGTAGAAGTATAGAAGTAGTTATATTTTACTTTTGCTAAGGCATATCCTCCAAGTTGTCGATGATCCCGTATATTTCAGAAATAATATAGGAGTTAAGTTAACAAAGGCTCACTTAAGTTTGTAATGTCAATAGAATTTTATCATATCTACAAGTTAATAACTATATAATCCTAACTAATACTTGTCATATAATTAGGACTACATACTTTTCACCCTAATGAAGGGATAAAAAGCATGAGAATCTATGGGGAGTTCATATTTTTCTTATGCAATTTAGGTGCAGCATTAGAACATGAAAAAAAAAAACATCAAACTTGTTCATTTTGCACCCAAATATATTACTTCCATAGTTATCTACTTTATACGTTAATCAATTATATAGTTTCAATGAGAAAACAAATGTGTTGGAAAAAAGGAATCCATATGCGAGATTTTGTTGTCCAATATTAGGTTTCTTTCACTTTTAAATTCAACTTATGAATTATTTCATGTATTTGAGAAAATAAACCAAAACTAATTGAAAAATAAGACACCTACTGCTCTGCATTTTGTGAAAGTATTCTGACTGTTGCTTGCTGCATCATTATCCACAGTAATAATATTCTCTGGCGGAGTACTTTGGATCGGATCTTCTCTGTCCCATCCTGACCCGTTAGGCTTCTTCAAAATACCTCTAGGCCGGTACCCATTCTTGTTTAGTCCTCCAGAAAAAATTGAATCCTTCAAAACAATACAATTCATAAATTAACAAAAAAGAAGAAACAATATAAAGCTCAAGCAACCAGATCCAGTGGCGAATTAAGTATCTTTTAGTTTATCTCCTGAGAACAAATTATGCTCATACACCTACTGGAAATTGGAATGATTCACTATTTTTTTTTCTCGTTTCTGTCATTCTTTATTGATTTGGTTGGATTGGACTAATATACAACACAAACTTTCTTGTAATATGTATACTTCTCCAGATGACAAAAGAAAGACTACCAAAGGATGTGAATTCAAATACAATATATTGGAAACGTATATTCAAAAAACAAGAAAACTTGCACAGAATCACAAAATCGATCTACCTTATCAAGACCCTTGATCAAATCCTTGATCTCTACATCCATGATTGGATCCTTACCACCGCTAGCTTCACAGGACCCAATATCAGGGCCTCCATTTTCAGTGAACTTAATCCCTTTCGAGTCGGATCTAGGAGAAATGACACGTCTCAGCCGTAGATCCTTGGTACAGCTACGGATCGAGAAATCTCGGGCATCAGTTGATGGGTCGAGCTTTCTTTTCAACATAATCAGGTAGATGGAAAGAAGGGATCTCAAGCAAGTTGGAAAGAGAAAGACGGATTGTTGACTCTCTAAAGAGAAAAATGAAGTGAGCGGGGCGAGCGAAAGAGGCGCGGGGAAAAGGAGGGGGAAACGGCGGGAAATTGAGGGGACAGGAGGGTAGCTTTTGGCGGGAAAATGGTGCTTCTGACTTTTTGTGGCCTTGGAAAGATAGTATTTCGTGTTGTAACCTGAAAAAAAATTCATTTCGTACCCGGCATAGTGACAAATGAATAGTTCGGGTTTGATTCGGCGGAGTTAAACTTCGTGATTCGGAAATAATTCGGATATAATTCAAAAATAATTCGGTACCACAAGGAAGCAAAAAAAAAAAAAACCAAAAAAAAAACTAAAAAAAATCGCATTTTATTTGCAAATAAAAAGTATAATACGTTTTTTTTTCCATTTTATTTGGTGTTTGGTTCGAAAATATCAAAAAAACAAATTATACGCAAATTATTCGCAAATTATGTCCACAATAACGAATTTTTTATACTCGGTATTAAGAAAAATCAAAATCAAAAGTTAACCTCACTCAGAAAATATCAAGAAAAGCGAATTATACATAAATTATACGCAAATTATTCGCGAGTTATGTTACTATGCCCCTGACTACTGAGCGCACGATAACGAATATTTATACTCGGTATTAAGAAAAATCAAAATCAAAAGTTAACCTCACTTAGAAAAAATTTCAAAAGTTAGTAAATACGCAGACTTGCATGCCTCAATTTGCATATAAGTCCCTCGTAAGTTCAACAGTTGCAGTAAATTGTAGGTCCAAAACCTTAGAAGTTCATATCTTACCTTAGGAATATTAAATTCGGATAATTTTTTTTTCATAATGTCCGTATAATTGTTCCGAATAAATTAAGTCTAATATTGAGTACATTTACCGCTCGTCTTCATAATTTTTTTGAAAATTATTTTGGGACCCCTCAAATGTGGATATACTTCATTTTTTATTTGGAAAATTTTCAGATATGAAAAAAGTATGCTTCAAATTTTCGCATTTTTAATTGAATGAAATTATTTTGGTAAATAGTTAAAAAAATTATTTCTTTTGTTGCAGATTAAGAAAATGGTATTTTAATCAATCATGCTATGCCATTGTTTCTATTTTAATGAATGGACTAAAATGTAGCTTTGTTCAAATTTTACCGTCACAAGTATTATAAACATATTTAAAACAATTTGAACCGTATGATTCATATTTGAAGATCCAAATCAATTAACGCTCAATTCCATGGACATCATGCACTTGGGAGTTGGACCCGGATTCGGATCCTTTAACATTGTAACTCACAAATAAATTTGGATCCGGACCGATCATAATCTGCTAGAATATTAAGATAATTCCGTGAATTCTAACTTGGGCCGGATTCGGCCTGAATTTTTATTATGACGTTCGGCCGAATTTATAATTTGAGTTACTCTACGGGATCGGGACCTGTTGATCCATATCCTCTGAGGTAACATAATATTTCTGTTTGAATCACGGCCATCCATCCAGGGCCATGGAATCTGATACTAATAATAAGATTGAAGATTAGAGTGACACCAAATATTTTTAATAAAGTGTTTTGAAATATTAAGTTTTGGTAAAAATGAGGTATGACATCTAATATTAAATTCTTAAAAAATAAAATTATATTAATTTTGCAGTCTAACTGAGGAAAACCAAAAGTATATTAACTGAGCAAAACTAAAATTATAATAATTTGATAATCTTAACATTTTTCAAATTAAATGAGAAAATAATAAAAATGTAAACACGCTCTGTTGCCTTTATGGATTGACAAGTACAAAATCTTATGGAATAACCTTTCAAACATTCTCTCTCTCTTTCTCTTGCGCTCTTTCGAGCTCTCTCGCCATGAGAAATTTGCTTCTTCTCTCATTTCTCCTCTTTTACCATGTCTATTTCTCCTCCTGTGTCAACCAAGAAGGTCTATCTCTGTTGGAGGCCAAGCGCAGTCTCATGGACACAGCAAACTCTCTCGCAGACTGGAAAGAAGGAGACCTGACGCCGTGCAATTAGACTAGTGTCTCCTGCATCGGCCCCTCCGTCACCTCTCTCGACCTGACGAACCTCAACCTGTGGGGACCCTTCCCTTCGTCTCTGTGCAACCTTCCCAACCTCACATTTCTCTCTCTATCTTTGAACTACATAAACTCCTCTCTCAATGGGTCGTCTCTGTCAAATTTTACATTTTTTTAAATTTTTTTACTATTTATTAAGTATTTTACAAAACCTAGTCAAATTCAAACCATTGAATTTTGTATCCATCTTAATAAATAGTAAAAAAAATCAAAAAAATGTAAAATTTGATCTACAAGCACATTTTATTGTGGAGATCATGTTGAACGGTTTGGATCGACGATTTGGACTTTGAAAATGTAAAAAATGGTTGGGATAACTTTGTGGTAACTCAAAAGTGTTGTAATCAAATCTCTCCTCATATTTTAATTCTAAGCCATATATTTTTACTAACAACTTAAATACTATTAAATAATAATAATTTTCCATGAACATGTCTAGGTTAACTGTATAGTGTAGATATAAAAATTTCCACGACGTACTACATTTAAATTCATACAAATATACATAAAAGTAACATAAATTAACTAATGAAGAGTTAAACAAAATAGAAGAAAAATGAATTCGTATATTAACAAAATAACAACAATAATATTAAATTAACATGATATATTGCCATTTTTAAGGATGATATATCATATCCAAATTGCATTAAATTTAATAAACAAATAACATATATACATGAATGAATAAATGATAAAATTATAGGCAAGATCTTTATAATTTTTATCTTATTATAGGTGTCGTGCATTATTGTATTAATTAGCATTTTAACATAGTAACTGATTTTTTTAAAGATAAACTGAGATCGAGTTTCTCAATTTTAGTATCTATAAAGAATTTTTTGTCTAAATTTATCTGAGAATCTCAATTTTAATATCTATAAAGAATCTTTTATCCGAATTTATCTACTAACCTCTCGCACAGAAATATTATATTAACTTATCCCTTTGCAACGCAGAACAATATCACTTAATTAAGAAATTTGTTACTGCCGTACACTATAAAAATCTGTCTCTATCCGTGAGAATAAAAGTATTTTTTGCCGACGGTATCTTCGTGGATATCTATAGGTAATACCGATACGCTCAGAAATATCACTTTTTTGTCCGTGTATCCTCGAAAATAGTCACTTTTTACTCTCGAAGATAATGATATATTTTTTTAGTAGT
This sequence comes from Carex kokanica, assembly GCA_025461125.1. Lineage (NCBI taxonomy): Eukaryota > Viridiplantae > Streptophyta > Magnoliopsida > Poales > Cyperaceae > Carex > Carex kokanica. The sequence goes on from JAJGRX010001389.1 coordinate 140,282, forward strand.
ACCTGATATTAATTCCATCTTTTCTTTCATCATTTTTTTTTTGGAAGCGTCACGTACGTACTACCAAAATCCATGGCGGAATTGGATAACTCAGTCCTAAAAATAGCAAAGAATCATTCATTCAATTAAAACAACTACAATGACTCTCCACCATCCGTTTTTACTATAATTAAGAATCCTCTAAGAGATCACAAGTGCATGTATGACTCAAGAAGTTAAAATCATAACCCAAATCAACAAAGGAGATCATCACAAGAACATACATCCCTCAATGGCGGTTCGATATTTACTTAGCCTAGCCATTTTAAGCCTCTTGCTTGTTGGCCAAGCTCCGGTCGAGGCGGCGAAGTCTACAGGTAGGGCCTCGCGATTCATAAACTATGCCGAGATGGTTAATGTGTTTGTTAACCCCGCAACCGCAAACGTTAAGGTGCCTCCCGGGAATCTCCGCCCGTGTAGAAAGATTGATCGTTGTGTTGGCGGCGGAGATTAATTAGCTAGGCTCGGAATGAATGTATATATATATGTACTATATATTGTTGTAAAATGTTTGAATTTGAGAGGAGGAAATAAGTTATATCTCAAAGTTTCTTCTGGAAAGTAGTGGTGTGTTTGAAGACGATTTGAGATATAGATATATACGAAAGAGCTTGATCTATGAATTAAGATTTTTGTATTTAAGGTTCAAACAATTGATTTGAATTGTTTAACATGATCTCTTCATATGAAAATGTATCTTAAGACTAAAATTCTGAATCATCTGGAAATAGCAGTGTTCTAAATAGCGCGCTATAGCGTTTTTGGACTCCAAACGCTATGCTATGACATCAAAATGCGCTATTTGCGCTACGGCCGCTATAGCGGCCGCTACAGCGCTATAGCGGTCCGCTATTTGCGCTATACGCTATGGATTTTTTTAAAAAAAATTTATATGGGTTTTAAATAAAGATAAAAAAATCTCAAACCGAAATTGAATTTGTTGCTACTTGCTACAGATAAATCAATTTGAAATTGGGAATATAAATTGAAATTTGAATAGAAAAAAAGTCCAAACCGAAATTAAAATTTGAATAGAAAAAAAAATAGATTATGTCATGAATCATGATGCATAATATATTTTTAATAGGAAAAATCGATAGTTTATGATATTACTATGGATATTTTGAACTGCAATTTGGACTTTGTACGGGTTTAATATGAATATTATAATTTCTTAATTACTTTGGTGTTATTTATTGTTCTATGAGACTTTAGATAATGTTGATATTTAGTACAAATATTGAATATACGAAATGTAAAAAAAAACGCTATTTGGAATAGCTTCCGCTATAGCGACGCTATTCGCTATAGCTTTTTTTTTTGCCTTCCCGCTACGACACTATAAACGCTATTTAGAACCTTGGGAAATAGTGATTTTCTATCTATTTTTTATAGAGAAATTTTCTACCTACCAAATTTTTGTAGCTTATAACGTTTAATTTTAATATATTTGTTTAATACTTTTCAAAATTAGAAAAAATATTTATTAATATATATTTACAGGACATTGTAAATATTTATTAATATTTTTAATCAAAACAGATTTTATTTCAAATTCTATGCTCACCAAATGACATTATTTTTTGTCTATTTACAAGTACTTAATTATACGTGAGCTACGAATATTATTATATGATTTATGTTCTTTTGTGAGGAAAAATAAAGGCCATGCCATTATTTGTTTATATATGATTTATTTTCATAAGAGTATCAACAACAATATTATGAAAATTGCGACCAATAACCGATCATACACTTTTATCCAAAACATAAAACACATCACATGATATTAAATAAAATTACCATATAATGCAAATTAAGCTAACAAATAATTAAAAGGAGATCTCTTTTACTTCAGCTGCAAACACAATTAACCTATATATAAATGCCTGCCTCTTTTTTTTCTTCTAATTAATTGGTATTACTTTGCTCTAAGAGCTCATATCATCATGCTAAAATGTGTCAATATTTGGTGCTCTTTGGACATAATTTGCATATTTAATAAATCAAAATTATATCCATTAATTATTGGTATTAGAAAAACAGATTGTAGTTCTGACAAAAATTTCCCACATAAATGCTTAATTAATTATATGCCTTAAGATCTAATAAGACTCAGTTTTTAATCTAATAACTAATTCACAGCAAATCATTCTTCACACAATGATAAATAACACTCTCAGCATTTATTGGACCTTTCCAATTTTTTTTTTTTTTTTTTAGCGCCATCAATTAATTAGAAGCGTATAATATGAAAACATTTCATCCACAAGTTAATTAATTAATTTCAGTTCATGTAACAGAGCATCTATCTATAACATTTAGGGGTGAAAACGGAGCGAATACGGAGCTGATAGTGGTACAACCATATCCATATCTTTTTAATTTTCCAGATACGGATACGGATCGGATATCAGCTGGATACAGATACGGATACGGATCGGATATTTATTTAAATAATATAAAAAAATACCAAAGCTCATAACGTTTATCTAATTTTAATGATGAATAACAATATTTTTTCATAATATATATTAAAATATATGATATATATATCTACCATTCGGATATAGATAATTGAAACGTAAAACTATATCGGTATCGACATCCACAAAGATATTCAGATATCGAATATCTACATCTAATTTTTCGAATATGAATCGGATATTATCCATACCGTTTTCACCCCTAATAACATTGCATGTCACCCATCATAAACCATAGCGCGGAAATTAATTTCTAAATTCGGAACTTCTAACCATAGCATTCTAACTAATTCCATCGCTTATAATAAAAGTGCAAATTCATCATAATTTCTCCATCCAACAAATTCCAAAATTACGACAAGAAAACATGGCAAAGAGCAGCATTACCTTTCAGTTTTTCACCTTCGTTTTGGTGGGTCTCTTGCTAGGAGTGCGTATCCTCTGAGATATCTCAACTTTTGCGTGACCGACGTGTCTTGTGCCTATTTGGGGATAGCGCGGGAGCCAGTATTATTTGTTCTTCGAGATTCGTGCATAACTTATTTAAATGGTTGCGATTTTCCATAAAGTCACGCAAAGTTTGAGATATCTCAGAGGATGCGAATTTTCTTGCTAGTGGGTCAGACTGAGATTGCATCTTATTAGATGATAAGAAAATCTAGAAACTGTTGTAACCGTTTTGGTTATAACTGAATCAGTTAACAGCCTAGTTAGTTAGATTGGTATTATTGTAAATAGTGCTGAGATGATGATTAGCCGTGAGCTATAAATGTATGAGATTACACCTTTGTACAATTACAACAAATACAAATGAAATAAAGAAACATTCTGTTATCTCTTTCTCTTTTCTCTTACATCTCCTCAAAATTCAAATGACTGACACACCTACTTTAAACTTGTGTGACACACCTGGTAAATGCAATTACAGGCGAAACATTCCGGCTTCAGGGGATTGGAAGGTACGGCCGTGTAGAAAAGAAGACAGGTGCCGTGATTGACGATCGGAGTCCGAATCTGCTGCGATTCCGAGAGGGATCGCAGGATCCTAAAATTCCGAATCAACGGTTCAAAATTTTCCGTGCGCGGATCTCGAAAACGTTTTGGAAAAGTAAATTTTCATACACGCATCTAAAAAAAAACCAACAGTTGAGATCTGGATCGCAGGGTCCTGTGATTCCCGAGAATCACAGCAGATTTATTTTCTGACGATCGGCATCTGCGTTACATTTGAGAGGCTTCAGTGTTGGAAGGAAAATTTGCTGTATTATGTTGTTTCGCCTTGTTTAATGGCAATTTATGGCTTATGTTAGAAATACCTCATTCAAAGAGACATGACAAGAAATGACATTGCGTGAGCAAAAAAAAAGATATACTAATAACATGTGTAAATGTTGTTTTGAGCTGACATTTTTGATGAACTTGCGTAGCTTTTCATGCATTTAATTGAAATTTGATCAAAATATAATGCTAAAATAATGAAATTTAATACATATATTTACGGAGGCGAATCTAGATTATATGAATGGGAGTCAATTGACCTCATTCATTTTCAAATTTTTTATATTTATATCTTTGTAATAAAGTTTAAGATAAAATATTATATATATAGTGTGAAGTTGACCCTATTTGTAGTAGGAAATGATCTGTTCTCTAGGTGAATGTAATTAAACTACTTTTGCTAATGCAACTGGGCAGTTATGTCTTTTTCTTACAAAATAATAATAATAATACGATGTTAGCTAGGGATAAGAAAAAGTCATCCAAATCGCCAATTTTAGTTAATTAATTACGAGTGTCATGTGTCAACACCATACTGCAAAGGACCAGAAATTCCTAAGTTCCCTTTTTCTTTAATCTTCTCTTTTGACTATATTAACCAAAGTAGCATGCAAAAACAGCCGTGTCAATGGTAAAAAATCCCTTTTGATATCTTTGTTATTTTTATTTCAGGGAGAATTTCATATATACCACTCAAAAACTATGAAATTACATATTTACCATCCAAATTTCTGTAATTACATATTTACCATCTAAAAATCTAATAACTCACATATTTACCCAATTAACTAAAACCTAAGATTAATTAGAGATTAATTAAAGTTTAATATTATAAACAATTAAATAACAATTGAATTTGCCTCTTCCCCTTCTACTGTCATAATCCTCTTTCTTTTGTCGCTAACTCTCCTGCCTCCTCTCCTGCCCCTCTAAAGTTTTCTCTCAATCAAGCAACTCAAAACCTAGAAAAAACAGTTAGAGAAGATGGAATACGAAGAGGAAGAAACACTCGTGCCGGAGGAGATCGCGCTAGAAGAGACAGATATACCTAGGTGGGAGCTCGGAGTAGAATCACCTCCAATTGAGTAAACTCTTTAATTTTCATATTTTCTAACACAATCACCGATTGGAGTACAATCGCTGTTTTCGCTGTTGCGCTCATTGATTTTCCCACACAATCACCGATTGGGGAATTTAATTAGAGTAATCTTTTGGAGGTTTTGTCGGACTTTTGACTTGTTTGACTACAAATTTATTTGGTCAAGGGGAATATTGATGATTTTTAAAAGCAAATTTCTTTACCGTGGCAACTTTTGAAGTGGAAGCTTTAGTTTTGAGAAACCAAGGTCGATTGGGAATGAGAGTAGGTCCGATGCCCATCGGACCTACCTTGGTTCGATGGGTGTGATGACCATTCGATCTGCATCAAGATTCGTGTGTTTTTCATCAAAATCCGTGTAAGACTGTATCAATTTCCGTGCTCATAGATCTTGATGCTAATCGTACGGTGATAGAGCTAATTGAACCTAATTCTAGGTCCGATGCCCATCGGACCTACTCCTATCTCGGTCGATTGAGGTAGGGTCAAAGAGAATTCTATGGTTTTTACTGTCAGAAGATTTAATTACCATTTCAATAGTGGGAGAACAAGGTATAACCGTATGCTTGGGCTAGAGACATATTTGCTTGAAGAGGAAGGGCTCAATCCAAGGAGAGAAAAGATATTTAGTTAATCTTTAATTAGTTAAAGTTTTTTAAATATTAAACATAATTAAGTTGAGTTTTGGATATATTTATTATATACTAAAATTATTTTGGGTAAATATGTGAGTTATTAGATTTTTAGATGGTAAATATGTAATTACAGAAATTTGAATGGTAAATACGTAATTTCACAGTTTTTGAGTGGTATCTATGAAATTCTCCCTTTATTTCATAGTATAAATATAGTCATTAAAACAGCTGTGTCAATAGTAATAAAATCCCTTTTGATATCTTTATTACTTTTATTTCATAGTATAAATATAATCATAAAAAACTCTAGTCCTTCTGAAGGCGGACGCCGGTACAGAGAGAAATTAAAGCACAAGTTAATGTCAAGATTTAAAAAAAAAATCAGCTGAAAACAAGATTATTCATGATCACAGCTGAAAACAAGTTATATGAATACAAAAGGGTTCCACACAGCAAAAGGGTGCAGAAATTTCTCTTCTTCTTTTTTGACAAAATAATTCATGATCGACCCTGCACTATATATCGTTGAGTTTGATCTGAATCATTATTAGTATCGGGTATTTACAGTCAACCGTTTCTGATTGTGGATTATTAGTATCGGTTCATTATTCAACCGTTCTTGATTGTGGTTATTAGTATCGGATCTTTATACAACCGTTCCTGATAAGTATCAGTATCGGTTTAGTGTTAAATCCGACACTGATGGGCTGATACTAATTGTACTTTTTCCACTAGTGCCGTGAGGCTCGCAAACTCAATCCAGTGCCTGTGTAGACTATAAGAGGTCTGCTTTGAGATTCCTGCCAAAGTAAAGAACAATTCGGATTTATCACTTGCATCTCAGGTATCTAGGGTGATACGAATTTTAGAAGATCAGTATTCGACTTGTCCAACAAAGGCTCTTGTGCCAAACATTTGTTCTCTAAGGTGGATTTAAGTTTAATGAATAGAGATTAATTGGTCTTTATTATTTTTTTTAAATTGTATTAATGTATGATTTTCTATATAATTTAGAGTAAATATCATGAATATTATAAATTGTTTCTCATTTTCAGTCTAAAAAAATTTATTCGATTGACTTTCAATATGTGTTTCACCCTCATAGTTCAAAAAATCTAACTCCGTCTCTATTTATACGGAGTTTATGTCATCTAAGCTATTGCTAATCAGATCTAATACTAGTTTATATTTTGATCATTGATCGAAATTTACCAAGGGTAAGTTTTTTCTTGTTCTTTTTTTTTGTTTCGAATAGTTATGTTGCTAAATCTCAAACAGTTTAAAAGAAATTAACAATCAGCATCATTTTCAAGAGTACATGTAAAGTGCTTAAGATAAATAAATAGCACTAGGTATGGCAAGATCACAATTCCTTCATCATCACTTGGCAGGGCAAAATTAAAAATAAAATTGAACTGGAAAGGACTAAAAAGTAAAATACATAATATATGAAAGTTGAAATTTGAGTTCAAGTTATTATAAAATTCTAATAACTAAACTACAAGCACATATTTAGTATTTAATAAGTGACTCATGAACTATATAATGTATGACAGTTGAGATTTTATTCTCTACATTATTTCAACTTATTGTAAACACTTAATTCAGACAAGATCAACTGCAACTTAGCCTATATGACCCATGATTGAATATATCAATTAAAACTCAAATTATATTATATAAACATTTATGTACTACAGAGCTTTTATTTTTTGTACCACGGCCTTAAAGAAGTAGAAAAGAGTAATTAAGGAAATACAATTCTGTCAATTTATTTTTCAATTTTTGTGTACTCTTAATAACTAACTCCTCATAAATTACGGACAAAAGGATTTTCAGATAATTTCATGTAGGGGTGAAAATGGAGCGAATACGGAGCGGATAGTGGTAAAACCATATAATTTATATTCCTTTTTAATTTTTCGGATACGGATACGGATCGGATATCAGCCGAATACAGATACAGATACGGATCGGATCGGATATTTATTAAAATAATATTAAAAAATACCAAAGTTCATAATATTTATCTAATTTTAATGGTGAATAACAATATTTTTTCGTAATATATATTAAAACATACGATATATATCTACTATTAACTATTCGGATACGGATAATTGAACCGTAAAACCATATCAGTATCCATATTCACACAGATATTCGGGTATCGGATATCCACATCTAATTTTTCAAAAACAGATCGAATACGGAGTCGATATCAGTCAAATACAGATACAGATATGGATCGGATTGGATATGTATTAAAATAATATTAAAAATACCAAAGTTCATAATATTTATCTAATTTTAATGGTAAATAACAGTATTTTTTCATAATATATATTAAAATATATGATATATATCTACTATTCGGAGATGGATAATTGAAACGTAAAATATCAGTATCCATATTCACACGGATATTCGGATATCAGATATCCATATCTAATTTTTCAAAAACAGATCGAATACGGATCGGATATTATCCATACCGTTTTCACCTTTAATTTCAAGTCATGTAACAGAATATTATCTAACATTGCATTCACCCAGCCACCACTGCACACTAACTAATTAATTTCTAAATTTGTGACTTCCAACCTGTACACACAAATCCAGCCACAACCTCTTTCTTTCCTCCATCTAATTTTATCACTTATAAAAAGCACAAAATCATCTGAAATTCTTCACCCAATCCAATAATTTCCAATAAAAAATTACGACAAAAAAAACATGGCAAAGAGCAGCGTTTCGGTCAAGATTTTTGCCTTCATTTTGGTGGGTCTCTTGCTAGTGGGTCAGGCTGAGATTGCATCTGCTGGAAATTCGAATGGTGCCACACGTAAATTAATATACCGTGACATGCCTGGTACTGGTACTGGTACTGGTAAATTCAATTACGGGCAGCAAAAAGTTCAGAAGCCAGTTAATCCATGGACACGGCCGTGCTTAAAAATATTCAAGTGCCGTGATTAACAATCGACATCTATGGTTGTTGTATAATTATTACCAGGGTTCTAAATAGTTAAAGCGCTATCAGCTATTTTTGGTGCTACAGCTAATTATAGTTGTTGTTTTTTATTCTTTCCGTGCTGACGTGATAATCGCTGTTTAGAACCTTGGTTGTTACTTTTGTCAAGGCGAAGTTGTTTCGCAATATTTAATGGCAAATAATGTATCCATGCAATAAAGTTACTTTTCTCTTTTCTCTTTGTTGAATTATTTTAGACTCAAATTTCCTTCTTTTTATTTTTCTCTTTTGACTCTCTGAAGAGAGAGTAGCAAATATATCTCTATTGGATCTCAAGACACAAGTCATTGTCAGCAATTTGAATAAAAAATGAATGTGAAAAAGAACGCATTTCATAAAATCAAACTGTTCATTTTCAAGAGTACTTGTAATTTGTAAAGTGCTTAAAATAAATAAATAACACTAGGACCTGATCCCCAGTTAGCTGCAGGGAAAAAATAAAATAATTTGAACTGGAAGGACTAAAAAGTAAAATTGACAGTTGAGACTTGAGCTCAATAATTACCAGTGTTCTAAATAGCGCGCTATAGCGTTTTTGGACCCCAAATGCTACGCTATGACATCAAAATGCGCTATTTGCGCTACGGCCCCTATAGCGGTGATAGCGGTCCGCTATTTGCGCTATGGCCGCTATACAATATGAGTTTTTTTAAGCAATTTATATGGACTTTAAATAATAAAGACACAAAAAAGCTCAAACCGAAATTGAATTTGTTGCTACTTGCTATAGATAAATCAATTTGAAATTGGGAATAGAAATTGAAATTTGAATAGAAAAAAAGTCCAAACCGAAATTGAAATTTGAATAGAAAAAAAAATAGATTATGTCATGAATCATGATGCTTAAGATATTTTTAATAGAAAAAATCGATAGTTTATGATATTACTATGGATATTTTGAACCACAATTTGGACTTTGTACGGGTGCAATATGAATATTATAATTTCTTAATTACTTTGGTATTATTTATTGTTCTATGAGACTTTAGATAATGTTGATATTTAGTACAAATATTGAATATACGGAATGTAAAAAAAAAACGCTATGTGGCATAGCTTCCACTATAGCGATGCTATTCGTTATAGTTTTTTTTGTTGCCTTTCTGCTATGACGCTATAAACGCTATTTAGAACCTTGATAATTACAAACTAAAATTTTAACAACTAAACTATAAGCACATATTAGCTGAACTATATAACAAATTTAAAATAAAAGAATTCAATCAAATTTTAAAATTACAAGAATGACCAAGTATTTTTGGCTAATTTAGATGTAGATATGCCCGTCACTTGAATCCCATTATTTAATAAAAAGTATAAAAATATGAGGATCGATCACAAAATTTAATTCTCTACATTATCACAACTTGTAAACACTTAATTCAGATTTAATATATCAATTAAAACTCAAATTATATTATATAAACATTTATGTATGAGTGAGGCTATGGTGCTATGCATAGCACGGATGGCTAGTGTACTACGGCTCAATATGGTACTTTTTAAAATCCTAACGGTCGATCCGACCGTTCAATGTGATAACCATATGAATATGTACTTGCAAACTAAATTTTATATTTTTTCGAATTTTTTTACTATTTTTTCAGATAGGTAGAATTTTGATGGTCCAGAATTTTCAAAAAACACTGATTTTTCTACCTATCTAAAAAAATAGTAAAAAAATTCGAAAAAATATAAAATTTAGTTTGCAAGTACATATTCATATGGATATCACATTGAACGGTCGGATTGACCGTTAGGATTTTAAAAAGTACCATATTGAGCCGTAGTACACTAGCCATTGGTGCTATGCATAGCACCATAGCCTCACTCTTTATGTATTACAGAGCTTTTATTTTTTGTCATATTAAACTTCCTTGAAAAACTAACTCCCTCTGCAGATTTTCCAAATATATATTTCTCTTTTTTTCTTTTCTTTTTTATGGTTGGTGAGAACACCAACAAATATATTGTTAAAAAATGTTAATTTACACAAAGTTACTAAGCTATAGCTGTTTTTTTAACTTTAATTGCTGTTTAGAACCTTGGTTATATATTGTGTTTACTTAATGGCAAATAATTTATCCATGCAATTATAAAGTTGCTTTTCTCTTGTTGAATTATTTGAGGCTCAAATTTCCTTCTTTTGTTTTTCTCTTTTGACTCTCTGAAGAGAGAGTAGCAAATCTCTATTCGATCTCAAGGCGAGAGCAGGTATAGATAACAAAACACAAGTCATTGTCAGGAATTTGAAAACTCAGAATGTTAAAAAAAGGCATTAATTTCTTAATATATAAAGCAATGCCATACAATAATCTCAACTAATCTGCACTAATCTCAACTAATCTAAGGAAACCATACTGCACTAATCTGGTTTCCTCGAAAGTTACATCAATTTTGCATTGGGTGGTTTGCAATGAACTATAAAACTGCCGATTCAGCCCATCTCTGGCGCATTTTTGCCCCCCATGATAAATTTGAATTTAAATTTGAATACGAGTCTCCGGTCATGCTTCGTCTCTTCAATTTCTCCAGCTGATCTTGCCACTGCCTCTTCCTACTGAAACTGTCATACAATTCCTGTTTAAAATGTTCAAACACAAAAGCCCTGATTTAGAAACAACACAGCATCCAAGAAAAACACAATAATGTAAATGTTTCATCCCTGCTTTGATGAGCAAGTTTGAATCCAATTTTTCATAAATTAATAAGATGTAAGTCTTGATTAATAATTTATAGGGATTCATCGAAATTATCCATAAAAAGAAAGGTTTCCAACCTCATTGAATCGCCATTTGCCAGAGGTGGTGGCAGAGCCGACACCAAGGCGGAGCCCGCTGTCATACACCTCCCGTCTCCTTGGATCAGACAGTGTCTGATATGCCTCTTGTACATCCATAAATCTACGCGCATTCTCCTCCACCAAATCAGGAGGAGATACATCAGGATGGTACCTGTCATTTTGTACCAGAAAAATTTATATGCATTTTCTTGTAGCTGCCCAAATATACTGGTACATCAGTACATGTCTAAATAAAGAGCATATGAAAAAATATTAGCAATTAGTAGTACCTCAGAGCAAGCCTCCTATAGGCCCTCTTAACCTCCTCAAAGCTCACTTCTTTAGAAACTTCTAGAAGGTCGTAGAAGCTTGTTTCCGTGACACCCGTCGCGTAACCCACCGCGGCATTTGATCTTGGTATACATGCTGTAAGACGGAGGTGGTGAAGCTGTTTTCTGATCGAGCCGAACTGACAGGTGGCAGTTCCAGCTGGTAGCAACGCGCTGTGTCGTCTCTCATGGTGGTTGAGAGGTGGTGTGATGATGGTTTTAAGACTAGTACCGGCCATCTCTCCCTCTCTTGCTATCTTCTTCTCTCTCTCTCTCTCTTTGGGTTTTGAGTTGGGTTGTTCGTGATCGATCTGTTTCAATTTATTTTGTTTCTTTTATAGGCGGCATGAACGCGGTGAACTCACAGTGGAATTGTACAGCCACAAAATCAATGGCGCCCCCTGTTTTTATTTGAGAGAATTTCATGTATATCCCTCAAAAGTTTCAGTATTACGTATTTATTCATCCAAAATCAATAATTACATATTTATCCTTGAAAATTGTACAAACTCACATATTTGTCTAATCTAACTCTATAACATATAAAATATCTCTAAAAATAATTAAATAATATTTTTATAACATTGAAATTTATTTTACAATATTAAGTAAGAATATGTTGACTATTATACCCTTCGTTTATGTCACTTTAGTCTGCCTGAGTTCTCTTCTCTTTAAGGCGCTGAACCACCCGCTTCTCTCTCCAAACGTTCCAAATTACAGATTTCTCCCCGCCTTCTCTTGTTGCCTCCCCTCTTACAGATTTTTGTCACCTCTCGCTGCTTTAATTTTTTCATCTTCGTTTAGAGAGAGGCGAGAGTTTTGACGTCTTAGAGAGAAGAGAACTCAGGCGGACTAAAAAGACAGAAACGAATGGTATAATGGTCAATATATTATTAATTAATATTGTAAAATTAATGTTAAAGTTTTTAAAAATATTATTTAATCATTTTTTGAGGTATTTGATATGTTATAGAGTTAGATTGGACAAATATGTGAGTTTCTACAATTTTCAAGGATAAATATGTAATTACTAATTTTAGAGGGATAAATATGTAATATTGAAACTTTTGAGGGATATACATGAAATTCCCCCTTTTTATTTTGTGACACTATCACACACTAAGGTAGTGAAATCACTAAAATCATGCACTATATCAATGTTTTATTTATTTTTATTTTAGTACCTAAAGAAAATTAATATTAAAAAAAGTTCTTATCTGCACCATAAAAAATTAGACAACTATCACCTAACAACTCAGATTAATTAATTACAATAAAAAATTTAAGAGATTTGCTCTTGATCATTGGATTTGAATGAGGCCACAGTATCATGCATAGCGCGGATTGATCCCTACTACGGGTCACTATTTTTGTTTACAGTTTAAATAGTCGATCTAAACTGTTCAATACTATCTTTATATGATTTCATGTATTTTGCAAGCTAAATCTTTAGATAGATAGAAAATTACTACTTTTAATTTTTGAACAGTCTAGAATCTTTATATTAAATGCTTTTTTCTACCTATTTTATAAAAGTAGTAAAAATATTTTAAAAGATATAAAATTTAATCTGTAAGTATATTTTCATACAGAGATCATATTAAACAATTCAGATTAATTATTTGAACTTTAAAAATAAAGATATTGATTCATAGTACAAACTAATATACGTTATGCATGTTGCCGTATCCTCACTCTTAAATTTAATCAAATAGTGCACAAATTATAAAATAGCAGATGCAAAACCATCTGCTTTGTCCTTTAATTAAACAATAAAAACTTCTATATTTATTTCCTTGAAGCGTAAATAATATAATATTAGACTTGGGCGTACTATGTGATGAGAGCAGTTATCATTTTCAGATATAGTAATAAGATTCGTGAATAATTCGAATTTAAGTTGTTTGTGAGTCAATCCACATATTATTCGGTCTTCCGAATTTTTCTCAAATTTTTTGCGAATTTTTTGCTTTCTTGTGAATTTTTTGCTTTCTATATAATTTTAAATTATTTTTGAATTATTTCCGAATTATAAATTTTTGACCCACTAAATTTTTTTCAAATTATTAAATAAATTGTCATTGTAATTTGAGACATGTTTACTTAGCGTAATACTCGCCGTATAAAATCTTAAGACCTTTTTGGAATGTAAGTACTTAATTGTCCTATTGTGGGGCCGAAGAATTGACGAAATGCAGTAGAAATCTAAACCTTCTCTCTACTTCCCTTTGTCTGGATATGGGTATCTTCTAGACTCTTAGAATTGGTATATTCCTCTTCTAGATGCATCTTTTCCTGCCAATGCCAAAACATCGTTGTGTGACACGTATTGTTTTTAGTTGCACCTACTTTTTTCGTAAATTCATTTAATATTTTGTGAGATATTATATAATTAAAAATAGATATGTTTTGAAATAATATGCAAATCCAATTTAAACCGAAAATATGTTTAGTCTTATATTAAATAACTTGAATGTTTGGTAGTAGAGTTTAATGAATTTATGATGATTGTGCGAATAAATTTTAAATAGAACATCAATCAAAATTGATAAATGTTCTATGTAAATAATTACAAATAAATTCATAATTTAAAATTTTAATTAAATATATAAATTTTGTCAAATTAAGCAGATGTATTATAAAAATTGAATATATGTTAGAATTTTTTTTTTATTTTTAAGAAAAGAGTTCGCTTAAATGTCAAAAAAAATAAACAACACACAAAAGGAGTCCACATTCTATGAGGTAACACAATATTTGAGTTTAAATCCCGACCATTCGATAAAAATACGAACCAATCTAATCCGAGATAAAATGCGCGGTACCCTTAAATTTTAATAATTGTGTTAAAACAGATCGAACGGTCTGGATTTAAAGTAAATAAAATTGTTATCTAAGGTGACATGCAATAAGCTATTACTCTAGAAGGACGTATTCCACGGATATGTGAGATGTATTTTTTATAGGAAATATTTAGTTCTTTTCGATTAATATTTGGATAGTTATTTATTTCAAAAGTAATAATTTTAGGATTTTTTCTAGTCAACTATGCTACCTTCAGGAGCGGATTCAAAATTTTCGTTAAGAGGTAAAAAAAATATCGAATTGGATTTAAATAGCTAATTGTGTTTAAATTCATTAACTAATTGGGTACTTGATAAAAAAAAACAATGCTTTAACTTGTAATTTATGATGCTCTAACTTATAATTCTAATTACCAATCAAAATTGAACAAATTTATTTCAATTTTAACCCTAAATATAACCCGTATTTGAGTGAACTGTAAAAAACAGTAAAAAATTGTAAAAAAAACTGTAAATTTATTTCAATTTTAACTCTAAATATAACCCGTATTTGACTAATTCTAATTACCAATCAAAATCGCTAATTTGAGTGAACTGTAAAAAATAATAAAAACTTTTGTACCATTGGATCAGCGATTTTCAAAGTGGCTTAATAAATAGTAAAAAAGTTCTAAAAAAATTAAAATTTGGTCTCCAAGCACATTTAAATATGGAGATCACGTTTGAGCGGCTTGAATCGATGGTTTGAATTTTCAAAATGAAAATATGAGCGTGAAGTAAAAAATCACATCTTACTTCACAACTCACCATAGCTCAGCTCTATATATAATGGGCTATGGTGAGTTGCGAAGTAAGAAATTTGTTTTACTTCACGCTCATATTTTTTAGAGTGAGGCTATGGTGCTATGCATAGTACACATGCCTAGTGTACTACGGCTCAATATGGTACTTTTTAAAATCCTAACGGTCGATCCGACCGTTCAATGTGATAATCATATGAATATGTACTTTCAAACTAAATTTTACATTTTTTCGAATTTTTTTACTATTTTTTTAGATAGGTAGAAAAATCAGTGTTTTTTGAAAATTCTGGACCATCAAAATTCTACCTATCTAAAAAAATAGTAAAAAAATTCGAAAAAATGTAAAATTTAGTTTGCAAGTACATATTCATATAATTATCACATTGAACGGTCGGATCGACCGTTAGGATTTTAAAAAGTACCATATTGAGCCGTAGTACACTAGCCATCTGTGCTATGCATAGCACCATAGCCTCACTCTATTTTTTATATTGAAAAGTTTAAATAGTCGATCCGAACTGCTCAACATGATCTACATATTAAAATATGCTAGAAGACCAAATTTTAGATTTTTTGAAAAAAAATTAGTATTTTTAAGAATTTTTTAAAATCACTGTATTTTTATGTCCAAATTATATTCAAAAAAAAAGTAAAAAAACTCCCAAAAAAATGTAAAATTTGGTCTCCAAGTACATTTCAATATGGAGATCATGTTGAGTGGTTTGAATCGGCAATTTGAACTTTGAAAACAGAGATATAAACGTGAAGTAAAATAAGTCTCTTACTTCGGAACTCACCATATCCCATCTATATATATTTCCAAATTATGGGTCATTGTTAGTGTAATAATCTAGAAGTCAATCATAGGATAATTGTATTCTATATATTTTGTTGATGTAATGGAAGATTAATCATTTTGTTTCTTGAGATTTATCGAATTTATGAATCATTTCGAGTTTATGACTTGAAATTGTAAAAATCACATCTTACTTCACAACTCACCATAGCCCAGCTCATATATATATGGGCTATGGTGAGTTGTGAAGTAAGAAGTTCGTTTTACTTCACGCTTATATTTTCTATATTGAAAAGTTCAAACAATCGATCCGAACCGCTCAACATGATCTACATATTGAAATATGCTAGGAGACCAAATTTTACATTTTTTGAAAAAAAAAATTAGTATTTTTTAAGAATTTTTAAAATCACTTTTTTTTTATGGTCCAGATTCTATTCAAAAATAGTGATTTTCTACCTATCCAAAAAAATAGTAAAAAAATCCCAGAAAAATGTAAAATTTGGTGCCCATGTACATTTTAAAATGGAAATCATGTGAACGATTTGGATTGGCAATTTGGACTTTAAAAACGAAAATATAAGCGTGAAGTAAAATAAGTCTCTTACTTTGTAACTCACCATAGCCCATCTATATATATATATATATATATATATATATATATATATATATTTCCAAATTGTGGGTCAAAGTAACTGCTTGAAATCTAGAATCTAGAAACATGGTAAATCTAGAACTCTAGATTTTTAATGCTCGTAGTCATGTAGAAAACAAATAAGATGACGACGGTTAAAGAACAAGAGAGAATTCGAACCTGCCAAAATTATTTCTAGAAATTTCCTTTAGTTTCTGGCGGAGCATAATTTTTTATTCATAGAAATAATATAAAATAAAATAGAGTAATTTATAGATTGTATGAAAATTTTGGTTCTTTCTATGACATCAAAATCTCAAGACAATTAATCTATTATCTGTATTATTATTAAATAATTTCTATAATAAAAAATTCTGCTGGCGAAGATCATGACCAAACAATATAATTTTTGCCACTGCCACGTGTCATCATGCCATGGTGTCAAGAGTTAGTCACTGGATCTTCTAGGATATGATTTAATTTTCTTCTAGGATAAGATTCAATTTTCTTCTAGGATAATATTTAATTTTGAAAAATTGAACCACGTATTAAATAAAAAAATATTGTAGATAGTTCTAAAATAAATCTTCATTTCAGTTTAAATATTATCAATTTCAAAATTTATTGAATTGATTTCAAAGGATGAATTTAAATCGTTCAAACTGATCTACTTCGAGTGATGTGTTTACATACAAATTTTATAATTTTTTGAATTTATTTAGTATTAAGTCAAGCGGTCAAATTGTGAGAGTTTTTTAAGTTAATTTTGATGCATTTATTTAACTTATTTTATTTACTGTTGATTTGATACTAAAATAATTCGAAAATTATAATTTTTGCAAGTAAACACACTACTCATGAATTAGATCGGTTTAAATTTGTCATTTGATGCCTATTCGATCAGTTTTGTAAATCATAACAAATACCACCAATGTGGGGAACCAACTCGGGTGTTCTTTTTTTCCCTGCTATTCTCTTTATCTCTCTCCTCTTTCTTTCTCTATCACATGATCCTCTGGCTCTCTCTACTCCTCTTTGAAGAGAGAGATAGCAGAAAAAGAAGAGTAGGAGTTGCTTTTCTACAGAGAAAAGCAGCGGAGTGGGATCCCCAATGTGGTGGTAGCGGTCAAATGTGAGTGTTATTAAATTTGCGCGTGCAACTTTAATTTACCTGGTCTGACCGATCCTGATTGATCAGAGACTATCAGGGTCGTCTTTCTTCAATTATTTTATTTTTGTTTGATTGAGATCATGACCAAACAAGGAGTCGATATCACATTTCATCATGTCACCGTGTTAAAAGTTGTTTCTTTGTTTGTTTTTCTTTCAACGAATGTGACATTTTCTACCATGATGTTTTCAGAACTAGACTATTTTTACTACATAATGTTTCAGTTCAAGATGAGCACAAATTAGGTTGTAATAGCGGTTCCTTTTTTTAGTAATTGGAACCTATTATCCTTAGAAATTAGAAGTATTTTTTTTTTTTAGAAAAGTATCAGAAACCACCAATTTCTTGTAAATAGACCACCAAGAAAATTTACAACTATATACCATAAATCCATAGTACCAATACTATCCGAGATAGGAGTAGGTCTGATGGGCATCGGACCTACATTTAGGTTCAATTAGCTCTAAGACCGTACGATTAGCATCAAGATCTATGTGCACGGAATTGATACATACTTGCACGGATTTTGATACAGAACACACGAATCTTGATGCAGATCGAAAGGTCATCACACCCATCGAACCAAGGTAGGTCCGATGGGCATCGGACCTACTCTGATTCCATACTATCCTAATACTAGAGTGGGGGGGTCCTATGGGAATCATACCAAATTCGGTCTGATACCTGATCGGAGCCGTCTGATCCGCATTAAGATCCGCATGAATCTTAAAGTCGTATGTGCAAATATTGATGTGGATCGTACGGCTCTTACCTGGCTGAAAATTAGATCCTACATAACAGTTACACAAACCATTACTTAACCGAAAATTTGAAGCACCTGAAAAAAAAAAAAACTATTTTTTCATACATGTCTAAAATTTTAGAAGGAAAATTATCAATTAGCAGCTGAAATTAGTAGAACCAGTGGTGCATCAGCCTCTCTTGCATGGAATGAGAGTGCTGCTCTGAACTGCTCCAGAGGAGGAGGTTATCCCTTTCTATTTCAATTTCTTCTTGGCTGCAACTGAGATTAACTAACAGAACCAGTGGTACATCATTTAAGGCTGAGCCAAGCTGATGAAACACATATTGAGGATCAATCATATAAAATAAAATAAAAAAAACTCTATGAAAAATCATGTATAAATATATAAATTTTAAAAATGAATAGTAGTCAATTGATCCCCATTCTCTCTTACTGGATTTGTCATTGCCATTGGCATTATCCTCCTTCCTTGTCAACAGAAGGAATAGTAGGGAAGGCAGCAGAATTAGAGGACACGATTAAAATTGTACCAATCAATTGTTCAAAGATTCAGTACCAGCAGAAATTTCTACCTCTTCCAACTGCTCTAAACCCAGAAAATTTGTTCTCTGTAGGTACAACCAGCAATTGATGATTAGAGACCAACTGGATAGTATACACTAAGATGTCATCTGATTCTGTCTCAATCCTTTGGTCTAGTTTAGTATGCTCTCTGTACCAGAATGGAGAGCAGCTGGTACACCTTGTACAACTCGAGCTGGAGTTGCCTTAGAGTGAGTTTTGTTAACTAAAACCGATTCCGTGGAATTCAAACTGACATTGCCTACATAACTATTTTGTTTTGTTAACTGAAACTGATTCCGATTCCATACATTTCGACGTGCTGAATTTGGCAAGGATCGAGTGCCAGTATCAAGTCCCTTTCAGAAGAACGAAAACAAAATTGTCCTGTAACGCAAAATCCAAAAAAAAAAAAAAATTAGTTTTTCTCTCGGAGGAAAGAGAGCACCATTCTTCTTAAATTAATTACAGTAAGATGGTGATCTAATAACTATTTTAAGAAAAATGACAGCAAAATGGAAAAAAAAAAATTTGGATTTATGTAAATTGATCAACTTTTCCATGTATTTTAAATGAAGTCCCTTTCATTACCTTTGGGCACCAAATACCGGGATTTTTATTTATATCCAAAGTTAATTACAAAATAATAAAAATTCCCAGAATAGCTGATTTTTATTAAAAATGCCCAAACCGGCCATTTAATTGCCGGTCCTTGAATTTTTTTTTTTTTAGAGACAAATAGCTAAAAATGCTGAAATATAACACAAACAAATTGAATTTTTTTTAAATAGTTTACTTTTTTGATAGCATATTTATACTAAAATACGTCAAATTACTTGAAATTATGTTAATTTATGCTGATTTACACTAAATTTCTGGAAATTATATTTTTTTTTAAGAGACAAATAGCTAAAATGTTGAAATATAATGCTAAAAAATCGATTTTTTTTTAAAATATTTGTTAGATTACTTTTTTGATATATAATTAGCATAGTTATACTAAAATACGGAGAGTGGCTAAGATACAAACGTTTACACCAAGGCCTTGGTGCAAACGAATGATTTTCGGATTTTCAAAGTCCAAATGGTCGATCACATGGTCTAGAATTTAGTTGCACAGTTTTTACTGTTCACCTGGATCAGCAATTTTCAAAGTGGCTTAATAAATAGTAAAAAAATTCCAAAAAAAATGTAAAATTAGGTCTCCAAGCACATTTTAATATAGATTAAATATCTAACGGTTTGGATCGACTGTTTGAACTTTGAAAATCAGAGAACCGAATCGTTTGCACCAAGCGTTTGTATCTTAGCCACTCTCCTAAAATACGTTAAATTACTTGAAATTATGTTAATTTATGTTGAATTACACTAAATTACGCTAAATTACAATAATTATATAGAATTATGCTAAAATACAGTAAATTACACTAAATTACGTATGACTAGGGATGATATCTTCACTGAGAAGGCGAAAAATGACAATGAAACTTCAAACGGCCATAAAACGGCGCTCGAGTGTCCGATTTCCCCAAATGACCACTTTTCAGAAAGCTTGTGAAAATACGCATGCATCAATGCCTATGATGTCGGATTTTGAAATTTAGAATTGCCAAAAAATAAAGGAAAGAGCCTCAAAACTTCAGTTGAAGTTTCCGATTAAGATTTTCATTTCTATTGTTCAATCTACGTAGCTCAGTAAATTAGTTATATAGTAAACTTGTAGAGTACCAATTTTTATTATTTTTAGAATTTTATACTATTTTTTATGATTGATGAAAGATGGCACAAAATCGTCCCTATTCATACGTAATTTAGCGTAATTTAACATATTTTAGCATAATTCTACATAATTATTGTAATTTCAAGTAATTTAGTGTAAATCAACATAAATCAACATAATTTCAAGTAATTTAGCATATTTTAGTATAAATATGCTAATTATATATAAAAAAAGTAATCTAACAAATATTAAAAAAAAATCAATTTTTTAGTGTTATATTTCAGCATTTTAGCTATTTGTCTCTTAAAAAAAATTAACATAGTTTCAAATAATTTAGTGCAAATCAGCATAAATTAACATAATTTCAAGTAATTTA
Source organism: Carex kokanica (assembly GCA_025461125.1). Classification (NCBI taxonomy): domain Eukaryota; kingdom Viridiplantae; phylum Streptophyta; class Magnoliopsida; order Poales; family Cyperaceae; genus Carex; species Carex kokanica. The sequence goes on from JAJGRX010001389.1 coordinate 161,598, forward strand.
GCTTATTTTAGTATAAATATGCTATCAAAAAAGTAATTTAACAAATATTAAAAAAAAATCAATTTTTTTGTGTTATATTTCAACATTTTAACTATTTGTTTAAAAAAAAAAAAATCAAGGACCGGCCATTTAATAGCCGGTTTGGGCATTTCTTAATAAAAACCAACGGTTCTAGGTATTTTTATTATTTTGTAATTAACTTTGGATATAAATAAAAATCACGGCAAATATCCGCAGTCCCCATAACTTCACAAAAATGGTGTAAAAATTTGATGGACAGCAACGATAAGCTGTGCAACCAAATGTAGATAACGTATACACCCACTGTAAAATAATTGTTACAGTTTAAAGAAGAGTAGAACTAGGGTGTTCCTAAGCTCACCAAGTCCTTCCGTGAGCTCGGCTCTAAAACATATTGAATTGACTTCAAACGACATTTTCAAACCGTTAGATGTTCAATCTATATTAAAATGTGCTTGGAAACCACATTTTACATTTTTTGGAATTTTTTTACTATTTATTAAGATGGTTTTAAAATCGCTGTTTTTATTAAAATTCTGTACCATTGGAAAACAGCGATTTTCAAACCATCTTAATAAATTGTAAAAAAATTCCAAAAAATATAAAATTTGGTCTCCAAGCACATTTTAATATAGATTGAACATTTAACGATTTGAAAATATCGTTTGAAGTCAATTCGATAGGTTTTAGAGTCAAGCTCACGGAAAGACTTGGTGAGCTTAGAAACACCCTAGTTCTACTCTTTAAAGAAATCACAAGATTTTTTTTTTACCGGAAGTATTAAAATGTTCTTTTTCTATAAAAATTATGAACAAAGAGGTTCAAAACACTTGTTCATATAGCTTCTCTTATATTAGTATTGTATGTCTACTTTGCCTACGGGCTTCTTGCCAAGAAAAACTGAAAGCGCTGCTCTGAGGAAGGAAAAAATTGCCACCGACACAACTAATATATATGTAGAATATAAAGGGGAAATTGCTAAATTGATCAAACCATTAACAGTATTGCAATTTATTCCACTATTTTTTCAGGAGAGAAGCGCACTTAAAAAGTCAAAATCATGGGGCATGAAGATGTTTGGCATGCTATAACTTCGTATTTATTGGAGATGAATTGATAGGAAGCTAGTAATTCAGATTTTGAATTACGAAGTCTACAGAAAATGAGATTGGCAAGTATTATAGAAACCAGGATTTGCAAAATTTAAACACCCCAGCAGTAATGATTTCTCAACCAAAAAGAGAATCAACAGAAATCCTAAACCCTCACACCATATTTGCAAAGAATAAACAAGAGATAATCCATCAGAAATCCCTACCACCTCACACTATAAATACATACAATAACGATACCAAATTGAACTATACTTCATAGAGAGCTTATAAAAATAATGGGAAACCTAACCAAACAACGGTGAGACTGCTAGTTCACTCTCTAAAATCCCTAACATACCCCAACACAGCCATCCAAAGTGAGATAAAGGTTAGAGGAAGGGTTAGAAAAAAAAAAAAGGAACCATACTTTATGCACCTGGACATTATTTTTCCACATGCATAAAGTTCACTAAACCTCAAACTATAAAGAGTTTGGCTAATATGCTTTATAATGCATGGGCCCTCTTGTACTTCACATCCTTTCGTGCCGTCTTCAAAGTCCAAACAGTCGATCCGAATTACTCAACATGATCTCCATATTAAAATGTGCTTGGAAACCAAATTTTACATTTTTTTTTTGAATTTTTTTTACTATTTTCTTAGATGGGAACAAAACCACTGTTTTTTTATGGGTCCAGAATCTTCTGAAAAACAATGATTTTCTACCTATCTAAAAAATAGTAAAAAATTTCCAAAAAAAATGTAAAATTTGACCTCCAAGCACATTTTATTATGGATATCATGTTGAGCAATTCGAATCGTATGTTTGGACTTTGAAAACAAAGATAAGGATGTAAGCACAAGAGAGCCCATGTTTATAAAGCATATATGAAATAATTTAACAAAAAAAGTAATTAGGCTAGCAATGAAGGTAATGCAGCTCATCTTGTTAAGACCTAGTTAAGGATAGTGAGGATGCTTTCGCCGGCAGGAACAAGTTTTCTGACACCACAAGTTGCATGCTCCACTCAGATATAATCCTGTTCCCACACCAAAAAGTAGCAAAAGAAAAAAACAAAAACAAAAAGAAAAAAAAAGGACACAAAATAAATTGGATGGATGAATACTGAATAGGTATAGTATCAATAGACATCAAAACGCACGGACCATGAAAATGCATAAAGAAGTAAAAAGAACGAAACCACCTTATTAATGGATAGCTCCATTTCCATTCTTCTACACTGGCCACTCGAAAGAATCACCTGTTACCCGTAAAATAGAAAGAAAAAAAAAAGGAAAAAAGAACAAAAAAGAACAAATGAATGTGGCAGTAGTCACTAAACAAGGGACAGCTAACACAATATGATATATTATTACCAAAAATGAAAACTGTGTCACCAAACTGCTTCCTCATATTTATTTGGATATGCACCCAAGTGCTCTATACCAAGGTATGCTTGCTATAGTACAAAATGGAGTGCATTTAGATGTCCCGTATAAAAACAGAGCCAACAGATTCACTATATTATGGTACGAATTGGTACAGAATAATTCCAATAACAGCAACAAATACAACAAAAAACTACAATCAAGTACCTGATTAACTAACAAGCATAACACCATAGAATAGTTTTCTAGAATCCAAGAGATTACTCCTGAAATAGAGAGGATTAGTTAAGAATTACATCAATGCTTCCAGGAATCTCCATCCCCTCCATTTTGTCCTATCCAGTTATACTCCGGTCTTACCAATCCTGCAATAAAAAAGAAAAAGTACATGCCCAAATTTTTAGCAAAAACATACAAAACCCTAATTGACACATTAATCATCCAACTCCCCATCCATCCAACGGTCTGACCCAGCATCCTTCATGGTGTTCGATGCATCTTTCTCTCGCTTCTTGTCAGATGTGCTTCTACTATAAGAATCCTCCTTCGATCTCTCTGATCTACTATGGCGGTGACCCTCATCATCCGTTTCTTTTGAACGATGCGACTTCCTGTGTTGTAATTCTCTTTTATCATCTCGTGATCGATGCCGCTTCTCATAATCATCATGCTCATCACGATCAGATTTTCTCTTCTTGGATTTCGAACCTGGAGAAGGTGAATTTTCTTCATGCTCATCACGATCAGATTTTCTCTTCTTGGATTTCGAACCTGGAGAAGGTGAATTTTCTTTCTCCTCACTTGCTTCGAAATCATTATCTTCCTCTGCAACAGGCTTTTTGTCGGATTTAGGGTCCTTGTGACCATTAAGCTGATCATTCTCATTATAATTTCCTTTCTTATCAATCTCTTTCTCCTCCTTGGAATGATCTTTGCCTTTTGCGTTCTTTCTATGATCTTCCTTTTCAGAATTACTGTGCTTTCTCTCTCTAGATCTCGATCTTTCTCTTTCCTCTTCATGGTGAGCTGGTGAACGGGATCTCTCCTTCCTGTCGCTCTCTCTCCTCTCCTTTTCCTTTCTGGAACTAGACGAATAATGCAACCTCTGGCTCTCTGTCCTATCTCTTTCTCTCCTCTCTTTCCTGTCACTCTCTCTCCTCTCATTCTCTCTCCTTGAGGAACGCTCGGGGGACCTCTCCCTCTCTTTCCTATCACTCTCTCTCCTTGAGGAACGGTCACGAGACCTGTCCCTATCCTTCCTATTACTCTCCCTCCTCGAGGAACGGTCAGGAGACCTGTCCCGATCCGTCCTATCACTCTCTCTCCTTGAGGAACGGTCAGGAGACCTGTCCCGATCCGTCCTATCACTATCTCTCCTTGAGGAACGGTCAAGAGACCTCGCCCTCCCTCTCCTATCCGTCTCCCTTTCCCTCCTGCTGGAACGGATAGGGGCATGGGACCAAATTGGAGAGCGTGAACGGGACCTAGGGCGCCGTCTGATTGGTGGAGAGTACGAGCGGGAGCGCCTCCTGCTTCTATATTTAATTGGTGACCTTGACCGGGATTTCGACTTTCTCACAGGAGGAGGTGAACTGCCATATTAAAAGAGAAAATAAATTAAGTCAAAAGTTTTAGCAGCTTGCAGTTTCTGCTTTCAGTGCGAATGCAGGTCAAGACTCCCAGCCTTAATGTTGAAGCCAAAACAATCTTATATATTGTGTAATTTATATTCTAATATTATTTATAATTTAAGCTTTATTCATGTAACTTTGTTTTTATTCCTTTTTTTTCCAAATTAGTATAAATGCACTTGGTACTATATTAACTGTCTTCTATGTAACTATGTTCCTGAACTCCTGCTGCCATTTAAAACCAAGGTGCTTGATAACATACTACTGGTCAAGACCAAAACCAGTTACAGAACTGTCACAAACCAAAGCTCTAAACACATTTTGAGGGGATATTTCGTAATTTTGGGTAAAAATAGACCTTGATTTTTTCTTCTCCTCCTTGTTACCATCTGCTTCACCATCAACTTCCACACCGCCTGTGCCGGCAGGAAAACCCTCGGCCTTGAGTTTCATGCTGATCTCCTTGGCACGGGCAGCAGCAGCCTCAGTAGCAGACTTCATTGTAGCAGCCCTTGCTGCAGCCACCTGTGCAGAAGCAGCCTGCTGCATGGCCAGAGCTTGCTGGAACTGCATCTGCTGCAAAGCCACTGCCTGCTGCATCATCACTGGCAAGGATGCATTGTTAACTCCTCCAGTTGCCGTCTTAACCTGACAACACAAATCAAACAGTTTAATATATTCACCTAGTTTTAACCCTCTACTTTTAAGTTGGGGGTTATTTCGAGCATACCATTGTAAAAACTCAAAACTTTCACTCCACCTATCACCACCTGTTTTCATGACTGAACTGCTACCTTTTTGTTGATTGTTCTACATAACTGAAAAGAGTGGTAGTTTGGGAATGATTTCAGGACCTGCATATAGGTGATTATAAGCTACGGACAGTTTTTTCAAGGCTTTCTATGGGCAAGTACAACACTCTATCATGTCATATTCACCAATGCATCAATTAACAATAGCAACATCAAATCCTCACCGGCAGAGATTTTGCCATCTCAACATTTAATGGCCGGCCACCAACATCAACATTATTAAGCGCCAGTGCTGACGAGGCCTCTCCGGGCTTTGAATACTCGATAAAAGCAAAGTGCTTTGAGTCGGTTATCATGCAATCAGTCACTGTCCCACAATAGCTAAAGAGTTGTTTGAGATGCTCAACAGTTAGTAGGGGGCTCAAGTTGCTGATCTGGACAGTTCTCTTCAAGGCGTCAGCCTCAGCCGACTTCTCAGGCGAACCTGTTGTCAAACAGACAAGGAAAAAGTGTATTACATATTAGTTCTTGCAACATGAGTAAATTTCACAAATAGTTCCCAATGTAACATCCATTTCCATTTTAGTTCCTAAGTGACACTCCAAAAAATGTTTTTGCCCCTATTGTCTCAAAATTCCATTTGATTCCTAATTATTTGATGCTCATTTTCAGTCCTTGCAAAATGGATGAAACAATTGGGAAGTGGGACCTATTGTACAATTACATGATAACATCTAAGAAAGATAAATACATACCAGAAAAACAAACTGAAAAAATAAAAAATAAAAGCACCTGAACCTGGAGCATCACTCTCCTCTGGCTTCTGTGACTTGATCTGGGCTGCATGAGCCTGGAGCGCTTGTGCGGCCACGATTGCCTGAGCAGCAGCCATGGCAGCAGCTGAGGGGCCCATGAGGGTCCCATTCATGGTTGTGGCAGCAGTAGCTAGCACATGCATCAGCAGCTGCTGGGGCGGGTGACCAAATCTACACTCTCCTGCCACCTTCGCGCATTTTCCATACAGATACTCCCTGCACACCTCCCCTAGTGATGCCCCAACTCCTTGCAGTATCACCCCACCCGAATTGCCCGTTGCCATCATCCCCAGCCCTGTACCAACCATGTAATTCGGCATGTTTGGCATTGTCTGGTTCATCATTCCATACATTGGTACAGGTGTTGTACCGATTGTACCAATGGTAGCCATTGTGCCAAGTGGAGTGGTGCTTGTGAGGGTTGTGGTTGTGGATCCTGCACTAAAGAAAACCGGGAACGGGCTGCCCATTATAGGCCTGTCATCAACCGACACGTGCACATTGTAGTTGCCCCGTTTCGGCACCAGGTAGGTTACAGTGTAGGTCCCATCATTCAGGTCTTTAACTATGCCATCTAGGTCCGATCCACCTACACCCGGTCCTGGGGAGATTTTTGCTTTCACGACAGTGCCACCGTGCGGGATTTTGCTACCATTGGAGTCTTTCAGAGTGACTGTGAAAGACACGGCGGTTCCCGACGCCGCACCGGAAACTCCGGGACCAGCAGCGATGCAGCGGGTCGGGTCAACAGGACCGACGGACTGAGGTGAGGAGGGACGGGAGGGGGTGTCGGAGTCCGAGTCGGGTTCGGGATTTGCCTCGAGCTCGGGCTTAGCGGACGCGGCGGAGTTGAAGGTGGCCTCGAAAGCGGCCTTTGCGGCGGCGGTGGTGGCAGCGTCGGACTTCTGCTTGGCTTCCTCGGCTTGGCGAACCCAGATGGATTTCGGAGCGGGTGCGGCCATAGATCCCAGTCAAGAAGGTCTGGTTGGAAAACCTAGGGCAAGGGGCTCGGGATGGGATAATATGAGAATCCGGGAATGCAAGAATCAAGAACAATAAGAGCGCGTTTTACAAAAAGGCCCTCCAACAATTTTGCACGAACAAAATCACAAAAAGTCACTCCAATGTTTAAGCTCAACACTAAAGTTTATTGTATTGATTTCAAACGACAAATTCAAATCATTAAAACTTATAAATTTCAAGAGCCATACATTTACATGCAAAATTTACAAAAAAAAAAATTAATTAATTTAATAAAATGTCAAACAGTAAAAAAAATTGTTAAAATTTTAATTTTTTTAATTTTTAATGCATTCAGTTTTCAGAGAAGCAACTGATGTCATGCATACCTTTGAGTTGCCTCAGACAACACAAGTGCTGATCCCTCAATTTACATCTCTAAGGTCCTGTTCGGCTGCACAGTGGGCTGGAGAATGGACACGGAAAATCAAAATTTTTGCACTGATTTTTACTGTTTATATGGAAAACTAAAAATTTACTCTGAGTGAATTTTTTTTTTTCCCACGTAAACAGTATGCAGCCAAACAGGGCCTAAAGGATGAAATGATTTGGCAATAGGAGAAATCAGGTCTGTACTCTTTGCTAGTTCGATATATAATGTGTTGATCAATGGTGGAAAACTTTTATGGCACTTCAAGGAAACCTGAAAATACAAGGTCCCGCCGACTGTTCGGATTTTTGTTTATCTTTTGCTGAAAGGTAAAAAAAGCTTTTAACACACGATTTGATGAACAGAAGAGGAATCCCGTGTGATCTGAGATGTGTTACATGCGACTCGTGCCTTGTTGAGTCAACCCTGTATTTACTATTGCTTTAATGCAAAGGTGTTTGGTGTGTCATATATGATTGCTGATTTGATGGCAGTGTAAATGGCTCAAGAATGCAATCTCTCATGGAAGTACTGCTAATGGAACTATTGGATTCTTTTGTTCAGGAGTTTCAGCTTTTAATTTATTTTTAGTTTTAGATTTTTACAGTAGAAAGTGTTATTTGTTGTCATAGAACTCAAATGGATGTACCGTGGAGTAGGGCTGTAAATGAGCTGAGTTTGAGCGAGTTACCTCCAACTCGAACTCAGCTCATTAAATAAACGAGCGAGTCAACTCGAGTTGGGATGGTAATCACGAGCTGTAGAGCCAACTCGAACTCAGCTCATTATCAACTCGAGTTGGCTCACAACTCGTTTATAACTCATTTAACCAGCTCGTGGGACAGGAGTAGGACTTAGGTTTGGGACTTCGGGTAATCGGGTCTGAGGGATTTGGGTTTTGTTACAGGGTCTGAATTTCTGGGATTTATTGTGATCAATACTGTGTAACTCGAGTTATAAATGAGCGAGTTGGAGTGAGCTCAAACTCAACTCATTTATTAAACGAGTCAGCCAACTCGAGTTGGAGCGAACTCGAGCTGTAAATGAGCGAGTTAAAGCGAGCTGTAAACGAGCGAGTTACGAGTTCGAGCAATTTTGTCCAGCCCTACTGTGGAGTGTGTTGTCACCATAGTAATAATATACGCAATTCGCGAATAATTCGAGTTTTATTCGTTTTTTTGACATTTTCGAACTGAACTCGGAAATAAAATGTAAAACAAATGTATAATACATTTTATTTGTGAATCACGAATTATTCACACACAAAAAAAATTTCAAAAATTTTTTTTGGGAGGGTTTTGGTTATTTTTATTTTTACTTCCTTGTTGTACCGAAGCATTCCCGAATTATACCCGAATCACGAATTTTTGACCCCGCCAAACCAAATCTGAACTATTCATTTGTTACTATGGCTACAACTAGCTTGAAAGCCACTATCAAGTTTTTGAAAAGAAAAAAGAAAATGGCAACAATATTCTAAAACAGACCAAATAGAAGGTCCAATGCGTCTATTTGGTGCTATTTGGTGCATAACACGAATAGTATCGGGATTCGGGACCGATGATGTTTTTTGCCGGCTCCGACATAGTACATTTGAAAGCTCTAATTTATAGATTATTCGACAGCAAATTACTCATATTAAACAACTAACCCAGTGCAGTTCGGAGGTTGTTATTTATGTTCATTGCTGGAGGAGTATTGTGAGAATAGACAGGGGGTGCATACTGGGAGGAGCATCCTTATGTCTTCAGACACGGTCGAATTGGCGAAATTATTAAGATGGTTTTATGTGGCGGCTCTGTGTACTGTTTTTTCACATTGCACGCCCTCATTTTCAAGCTTGCAGATCTTAGCTGGCAGCTTGTAACAGGTGAGAGCCTCAAGCGCCATTTCATCCACTTTGAGCCTCTTGAGGTTGAAGGAAAAGTTGTGGTGGTCAGTGATCCACATTGTTTCCCCTGTGCTTTGTTGGGGCGGGACTCAATACTTTTCTTTAGGATGGAGATAAGTGGAGACACATTTGATTGGGTGGAGATAACAGGCAATGTTGCAGAATTGAGTGGGCACATTTGGTTTATCAGCTGTCGTCATTCCTTTTGTGTCAAGGTTGCGGGCTTTGGGCAGAAGATATGTTGGTTTGAAGGTACAGGATTAAGTGAATTGGGACGTGGTACTGCATATGCATTACATTGCTTGAATTTGCATACACGTGCCCACCGCAGACTCACCACCGATTCAGTTATCTGTAACCGGCCTGCATGAAGGGTACTGGGGACCCCAATGACTTGGCCAGGAATTGCTTTCTTACCTGACTACAAGCTTGATTTTACCCAGTGGCATCCTCAGGTACAATATAATTTCTAGTTTTCATTTCTTTTTCACTTCCTATCTTTTCCGGGCATCTATGTATTCGAGTACTCTTATGGATAATAACCCCTCAAATATAACATTTTCTAGTAGAATTATGTCTGGTCTTGCAAGTTAAAGATGGACCTTAACAGAGACATTTAAAGGACCTTGCAGTGCTTGTACCCCAATTAGAACCATCAGGAGTTGAGCTTGTCAGTATGCTTTATGTCTTTGTTCTCTTAAGTAAATTATGATAAAAAAGTGCCTGAAATGCTGAAATGCATGAGAGTTTATCACTATGGTTCTGCTCTTTTCAATTTATGCCTGAGATGCTAATGGTGTGCTTTCTGGTTTAGGGTGCCATACATAATACCAGTATGGCAACATGTAATAGCTGGAACATCCTCATCATTTCTTTTCGATTGTAACTAGGAATCGCTGGACCATAAACATGAACTTTGATCCAATCTTAGTTCTAGTGAATACACAAGGTCAGTTATGGTTGATACTGAAACAAATCTACATATCACAGTTTGATGATAACTTAGATTTTGTTTTTATAATTTGGTTCATGCAAATAGAAAGTGCTTCATAGTTTCTGGGATTTGCAATTTTCTACATTCAGAGTTTTGGGACACATGTATATCAAAGAGTTTGCAAAAAAAATGCAAAATGACAAATTGAAATTAATGGCCTGAAACAATTTACAAAAACAGTTTGGAGCTCGCCTATATATTAAGCTGTGTGTGTGGAACGTGGAAGCCTTAAATGCTGCGATTTTTTCCTTTGCAGCTTGAAATTTAAAATTTGGATTTTTGTTTTCGAGGTCATACTGAGGATAATTCAATGCACAAGACTTAAAAAAAAAGGTGATTTGTTCCAAGTAACTTTGGTTTATGATTTATAATGGATGCATAACAGTTTTGACAATTCAATTGATGGATCATCATCTCTACATTTAGTCATTGTTTCTTTTACTGTGCCATCTGTTCAATGACATCCTGAGCTAAATGCAAAATTATCCCTGTCATGCAACTGCAATGGATTCAAATTAGCTTAAATCCGAATTCCATGAACAATACTCTGAAATTCCTGAAATCTCGAATCCAGCCGTCCAACTTTTATGTGCACGCATCTCGGAACAGCTGATTTTTCTGTGCACGCATCTCGAAACAGTTCAACGGTTGGATTCAGAATTTCAGAGATTTCAGAGGTACTGTTCATGGATCTCGGATTTCAGCTGATTTGGTTCCAACTGCAACTGCCCAAGTCAAGCTCTTTGATCTGTCATCTGTGCATAGAAAGAAAGCATGTAATGACTTGACTTGTAACAAAACCATATATAATCCTTTTTAAGTTTTACTCAAAATCCCAGGCACTGATAAAACAAATAAAACTCAAACCACAAAGAAAAAGCAGGAATCCTAACTGGCCACCTGACAGGTAAATTAAGAATAGCATGCTAATATGTGCTACTAGAGTGGAAAAAAGGTCTCGTGTCATGCCGTGCCGTGATCAAGTTAATTTTTCACGTGCCGTGCTGTGCCGTGACCAAAATGTCAAGAGGTGGTCACGCCACGTGAGTCACGCCGTGCCTAACGTGTTGTGACCATACGTGACTCGCGTGACCATTTAATCATAATTTAGATTAGTTTATTCAAGATTCACTATTAAATCAATATCTAATGATCCTAATTACACGTGGCTCGCGTGACTACGTGTCGTGTTGTGCCGTGACTAAATCTTTCACGTGTCGTGTCGTGCCGTGCTGTGCCAAAGTTTCAACACGGCACGCAACACGCGAGTCACGACACGTAACTAACATGCGTGCCGTACCATTCCGTGACGGAGCCGGCTCCGCGGTGCCATTTTTCCCACTCTATGTGCTACTACGTACTGAGATGAGGAACCACATTGAAATGGGTAAATAAATTCTGGACCGTTCAATTTATCTAAAAGAATTCTAAAAAAATAAAAAAATGTAAAATTTAGTTTGTAAGTACATTATCATATGAAGATCATGTTTAATGATTATGATTGGCTATTTGAACTATAAAAATAGAGATATAGATCCATAACACGGATTGATCCGTAATATGCATATTACCATAGTTTCTCTCTTATTTAATATATACTCAGAGGCGGAACTAGAAAAATTAGATTGGAGGGCAACATAAAGTGCACAATATGTGAAAATGCTTAATGTGTGGTCACTGAAACTTGAACCCAAATCTTCACAATCCACCAAATAAAATTCTAACCACTAGACTACAAATGCACATTTAGTATTTTATGAGGTGAACTAAATTATATAAATCTTAAAAAAATAGAAATTAAATTAAATTTTAATATATATATTATTAAATAGGTCATTTGGTTTACAATAGCTTTCTGATTACATGTGAAACTTGTAAATGGTTAACAAAAAAAAATACATAATTACCTTATGCTTATTAAAAAAATGAAAGTCGGTAAAGAGATCTTCACTTCTTTAATTTCCAGAAAAAAAAAAAACAGAATTTTTTTTTGATAAAAATGTCTATAGACTATTACTAGCTTACAAAATAGTTGTTTAACCGGTAGCAGGCAGTGTTGTAAATAACAGTATATGTTCGTCGGACGCATGAGGTACCGTTAAGCAATTAATCAGTATGCGGCCGATTAATCAGAATTTTTACGGATAATTTTGCATTTTTCTTAAAGTTATGTGTATATACTTGTAGTTATTAAAAATGATTAATTTAACTCATTAAATTTATCAAATAAACTTATTTTAACTTAGTTATCATTGTTAACTAATATTTTTTTATAAAATTATTATTTAGAAAAACTCAGATAAGATAAGGTAAATTATAGTACATATAATGGATAAATGCAGAAAAAAAATAATAGAAATGACCAAATAATTGACAGTATAAACGAAAAGTAACATTTGATCACCACCAACCACCACCAATGACTAATCGGCTGATTAATCGGACTAAACAGCTATTTTTTAAACAGGTAGCTGCATGCATATGATGGTTGGATACTGGACCATCAAACATTTTCTCAGGCTAGAACGAACAAGATGGCACCACGTGTCCCATTAATAGCAATCAAATTAAGGAAGAGTACCCACATGGGATAAATAAAGTATGATATATGAGGAGAGATCCAATTACACCTTTTTTGGTGACACACTTTGACACCTACCATTTTTAAAGTCCAAATAGTCAATTTAAACCGTTCAACATGATGGATATATTAAAATGTGCTTGGAGATCAAATTTTACATTTTTTTGAATTTTTTTGCTATTTATTAAGATGGTTACAAAAATCGTTGTTTTCAGACCATTGAAAAACAACGATTTTGTAACCATCTTAATAAATAGTAAAAAAATTCAAAAAAATGTAAAATTTGATCTCCAAGCACATTTTAATATGATGATCATGTTGAACGGTTCGGATCGGCTGTTTGGATTTTGAAATCGCAAAATTGACCTATATAAAAAACGGTGTCATGATGTGTCACCAAAAAAAAGTGTAATTGGATCCCTCCTCATGATATATATATATATATATATATATATATATATATATATATATATATATATATATATTTAGTTAAGTGCCAATTTCTATCTATATAAACTTATAAAGTGTTATTACATATTAAGTTTCACGGAGTGTTATTCCAAATAAATGCACTCAGTTACTCAATTTATGTGTTCATTGATTAATAAAACTTATTATTTATGTTAGTTATATATTGAGGTACGAGGCAAATCTCAATTCATTTTTTATTTTTTATTTTAAAAAAAATTGGTACAATTCGACTTATGATGCGCATACATTCAAATATGCAAATCATGCATCCAACATGAATTTAGAGGTGCAATTAAAGAGAATACAGATCAGATGTTAAACGGATACGAATACGGATTAGATATTAAATGGAAATAAATAAGAATCGGATATTAAACAGATAAAAATAAAAATCGAATATTAAATAGACATATATACGTCTTCATATTTGTATCTTTTTCCAAAACCATATCCACATAATACATATCTAAATTTGTAAAAATTCGAATATAAATCCGGATACGCACAGATAATATTTGATCCGTTTGCCCCCTATATGATCATGTACACATGAGGTCATATACACATTGGTATACTTCATTTACATTCGTGATTTTGAAATCGCGAATACTTCACGCCTTCTAGGTACAGTTGGCACACATCACGTGTGTTACAGCGCCTCCCAAACTTTTAAATTCACATCCTCTGAGATATCTCAACTTTTGCGTGTTTTTATGGAAAATCACAACCATTCAAACAGTTATGCACGAATCTCAAAGCACAAATAATACTGGCCCCCTGCGCTATCCCCGAAGAGGCACCGGACACGTCGGTCACGCAAAAGTTGAGATATCTCAGAGGATACGCACTCAAAACTTTTTCAACCTCCTCTAACCAAGAGCGGATCCTCTCCAATTTAAAAAGAATTCATTACATGATTACTGAAGATCTGAAATTAATGGTTTAGATCTTTTTAGAGCCATCCAACTAAATCTGAGAAATAGAAGAGGAACTTTAATTGTTAAGCATCTCTAACCTGCTATCTTCTTTTCATGAACAGTAACCCTCATATCTCTGCTTTTTCGAATCCAATTGTCCAACTTTTTTCAAGAACGAATCTTGAAGCAATATTTTTCAAGAATTGTTCTGTGCACGCATCTCGAAATAGTAGAACGGTTGGATTCGGAAAAGCAGGAATAGCAGAGTTACAGTTTATGCACGAGAATAGCAGCAGATTTGGATCCTCCATGAGACTGGAGCAGCAGAGTTAGTGGATTTTAAAGTTTAAACTCGATCTTTCGTGTCCTTTTCTGTACATAAAAGTTTGTGTTCAAGTTGTTATCTAAGTGTCAAAATTTCTCTGATTTGAAACTTTGTTTCTTGATTTCACTCCGTATTATTTTTGAATTATATCCGAATTATTTTCAAATCACAAATTTTTGACATTGTCCAATCAAATCCAAATAATTCATTTATCACTATAAGTACGTGTAGGTGCTAAAGACAATATCTTTTGTCAGAGTGAAAAATCCATTGAATATTAAACAAAAGGATGTGAGAAAATAAAATGGAAAAATTACTTGGTTCAACTAATTAAATATCATTCGTAGAAGAAATTGATTAAACAAAACAGACTAATTTAGTTTTATTAACACAGTCTAATAACATTCGGGTTTATTTAACTTGTCTTGGCAATTTAGGTTTCAAGTTTTGGTTTGATTCTAGTTATTAAGAATCAAATAAACCAGTTCAGCATTTATTAAAAAAAATATTATCCATTTTTGTTCAATAAGACAAACCACGATCGAATAATTAACGTTTTCGTTGTATAATTGTGATATTACATGCATTAATTATTAATTAGTCAAGAACTGTACTGTTTAGTTAAACATAATGTTGAATGAAAATTTAGTGTATTAGGACTAATTTAGTGTATTAATTTTGGTTTTTTTTTCTAAATAGTTTTGCACTAATTTAGTTAAACAGAATGTTGAATAAAAATTTAGTGTATTAGGACTAATTTAGTGTATTAATTTTGGTTTTTTTTATTAACTAAATAGTTTTGCACTAATTTAGTTAAACAGAATGTTGAATGAAAATTTAGTGTATTAATTTTGGTTTTTTTCCTAAATAGTTTTGCACTAATTTAGTTAAACAGAATATATGTTGAATGAAAATTTAGTGTATTAGGACTAATTTAGTGTATTAATTTTGGTTTTTTTTATTACTTAAATAGTTTTGCACTAATTTAGTTAAACAGATTAATGTTGAATGAAAATTTTGTGTATTAATTTTGGTTTTTTTTATTAATTAAATAGTTTTGCACTAATTTAGTTAAACAGAATGTTGAATAAAAATTTAGTGTATTAGAACTAATTTAGTGCTTTTGGTCCGGAAACAAGAGTCATATTGGAGAAATAATAATTTTCAAATTGAACCAAACGTTATCAAATAAAATACAACAACAAAAATTATAAAAATATAGATAAATTCACTTGAATTAGATATATTTAACATATTGATGAACATTTATTAATAAAAAAATTACAACCATACAATTAAATTTAAGAATAATTAATAATTAATTCAACTTAAAAAATACTTGATGAACATTTCTTAACAGATCCGGATTTATCTATCCGAGTCCTCCGGATCCGAAATTTGGTACTGCAGCTAAATAAATATCCCATCTTCTTTTCAGTTTTAGTTGTGGGATAATATACGTTTAAGGTCAAATCCGGTTCCAATTTATTTACTTTTATTTCTCTTTTCTTTTCTGCACCGACACGGACTTCAACTATCTCTCTCTCATTCAGTAATTCTTTTTTTTTTTTTTGAAGGCCTAGCAGCGGCTGCTAGGTGCATTCAGTAATTCTCTCAAGTTCATGTATTACTCTTAGTAACAATTCACTTCTCCAGGGGCGGACCTAGGATTTTCGTCAGGGGGGGCAAAAAAATATCGAATCGGATTTAAATACCTAATCGGGTTTAAATCCATTAACTAATTGGGTACTCGATAAAAAACAATGCTTTAACTTATATTTTCCAATGCTTTGACGTGTAATTTCTGATGCTTTGACTTATAATTCTAATTACCAATCAAAATTCAACAAATTTGTTTCAATTTTAACCCTAAATTTAATCCGAATTACAAATCAAACGTCCAGAGAGGGGCAAAAAAAATTCCAGGAAGGGGCAAAGTCGGTCAGAACCGATAAATCTCCACTAAAACTCAAAATCCAGAGGGGGGCAGCTACCCCCCTCCGATATACATTGGGTCCGCCCCTGCACTTCTCCATTTTTATTTTTATGAATGCCTCCATTTTTTTTATTTCCTGATTTTGTTTTTCTTAATTTTATTAATTTTGTTAATTAATATTTGTATCTTAAAATTCATACGACTTAATTATTCATTTTGTATCCGTATTTATAGATTCTCCATTCCATATCTATATCCATTTAAGACGGATTTGATTTTAAATTTTAACATCCATTTACTATCCGTATTCGTATCCTATACGAATACGAATATGGTATACTGGTATTAGCATTATCCGCTCCGTTTTCACCCCTAACAGCATCCCATACCGACGAATTTAAGCAAAACACTCAACCAACTCTCACTTTTCTTGTGTTCAATCACATAAAATGCAATCTGAAATTCTTAGCTGGAAATCAAATGATGCCCTATTTAAGAAAGAAAAAAAAAATCAAAAGATGCTCAAAAACATATTTATATATGCATATCGCCGACAAAATCGTGAGCTTATATTTCCTGTGAAACTGAGAAGGCCATTTACACTATGTAAGGTGAATAACTGGCCAAATCTTCAATCAGCAGTTCATCAATGAGTGAGGCTACCGTACTATGCATAGCACGGTTTGGTCCGTGCTATGGCTCAATATTTGAGTTTTCAAAATCCTAACGGTCGATCCGAACCGTTCAACATGATTATAAAATGAATATGTACTTGCAAACCAGTATTTTTTTACTATTTTTGTAGATAGGTAAAAAATCACTTGATCTGAAAATTCTGGACCATCCAAAAAGGCAAAAACAGTATTTTTCTATCTATCTAAAAAAATAGTAAAAAAATTCGGAAAAATGTAAAATTTGGTTTGCAAGTACATATTCATTTTATAATCATGTTGAACGGTTTGGATCGACCGTTAGGATTTTGAAAAGTCAAATATTGAGCCGTAGCGACCAATCCGTGCTATGCATAGTACCGTAACCTCACTCTTCATCAATTTTAACCCAGTCAAATCTATCAAGGAATTGATATGTTAAAACCTTCACCACATACAGAAAGTCCCTAAGATGAGGCAAACTAACAACACTAGCTACACCTTTCTCCTCCAATCTGTAAACAAATTTGCAATCGAAATTTCGACAAACTTTATTGACAATTTTGGAGTACTGTCACAAAATAGTGGCACATTTTCACAAAAAGGTGATTTTCTATAACATACATCTTGTTAATAATAGTTGTCAGGTGAAAGAGACCTATTTCCACTACTCAATTCAGTCTTTGTATCCACTACACAAAGCATTATTATTTTAAATGCACATGCAGCTCCAACTGTTAAGCAATAAAATTCTGATAATATCTGCTGCAATAAAAAAGATAGCAGAAGAAATAGAAATATCATTTGGTTTTTTTAAATTCTTTGCACAGTTCCATCTGTAAGGTTGTACCTAGAGAAATCAAGTATCTGTATTTAATAGTTGGATACAAGCACTTCCCAATTCTGTCTTTTAACCTCTTAAATGCACTAGCAGAAGGTGTGCTCCTGTATCTCCACTTCAAACTAAACTCCAGGCCATGTTAATTTAAAGCTGCACGCCTGTAACAATTGCATAAAGACAACTTACAAATACTAAAATTTTGGTGGCCACAGGAGCAATTGGAACACTAAAAACAATGAAGAGCAATCATGGCCAAGTAGATATATTTATAACACAGCCAGAATAATTTGTCTTGGCTCATAGGGGCAAAATTGTCAACTTCCATAAATATTTCTTGT
The DNA here is from genome assembly GCA_025461125.1 of Carex kokanica. NCBI lineage: Eukaryota > Viridiplantae > Streptophyta > Magnoliopsida > Poales > Cyperaceae > Carex > Carex kokanica. Next base: position 179,634 of record JAJGRX010001389.1, read on the forward strand.
AGTTATAAAAATGTAGAAATTCTCTTCTTATGTACATGAGAGCATGTTGTTATAATATTACAAATACCAAAAAGTATGGGTATAATTTGCAAAACCTGGTTGATTGATTTAAGGTTTTCCACCAAATGCCAGCTTAATTAATATGTTGCCCAATTCCTAAATCTGATGAATCTATTAGTTGCCTGTTCACGTGGTTAAAATCAATAAAGGAACTTCTCCAATACCTCAAAAAATAGAAAATAAACACAAGGCTATTGTGAAACTTAAATAAATAAAGAAATATGCAAATATATGGTACATCCTTTAAAAATGTAAACCATTTATGAAGGAAAGCCTTTTACAAGAAAGAGAAGCAGCAATACTTTGCAGTTTGGGATTAAAAGTATAGATTTTGTACTAGGAAATTTGTATAAGAAACGAAAAAGAAATTGGATTAAGCAGTATTCAAGTTTTTGACTCACATAGAGAAGATAAGCCACTGTGGTTGTTGGGCGTTAGTATTTCATCAATTGCCCTTAGTTGACCTCACCCTGTTCAGAAATTTATGGACCAATGAAGAGCATCAAAACTTGACAAAAAATTTCACAGAAATTAGTAAATAAACCAAGCAGCATTATACTGCATGATACAGAAAATTAAATGAACTTCCAATGAATAAAGCAAATATTACAAAAAGCTGGAATTTTGAGCTCAATAAGCCTGGAATTAATCAAATTTTATTTGCTCACTGCACAAGATTTATTATAAGAATTTAATCCTTTCTGTTCTAAAAATGTATTGAACACAAAAAATAAATTCAAAGCCTCTGAGATACCTATCAAATACCTCACATGAAGTCATGAACACAAAAAAAGGTACAAAAACCTAAATCAAAATCGATCACTGGAAGAGATGAGATGGCATCAATAGAAACATAAAGCTACGAAACTGTGGGAGTTCAAAATGTTAAAAGTAAACCTAACGCTAAAACCTGACCCAAAGATGATGGAATAGGTGATGAACTTTGCATATCCTTCCCGGATAATACAAATTTTATTATTCTTTGTGCCGGTCTACTTCCTCACATCTCATGTATCAGTCCATTTTTTCACAGCTGTGCCTTTAGAGAAAAAAAAAAATTCAAAAAACAGAAGTTATCATAACTAGTTGCGCCTCAAGTATGAACAAAAGAAAACTGCCCAATAAGATAATGAATTTAGAATTTCAAGTCAGCTTGAGATGGGAGAAATAGGTTTTGCCTATTCAATTCCCTCTAAAAGAAAATTCGGAAACCTGATTTCAGTGATGCCTTTCATAATTGATTCAAACAACCCCTTGCAAGTCTGCCCATTACTTATTGTACTTAAAAAGAAGAACATTTGAATTATTGGTAATAAACAAAATCAAATGGAAAACTGTCTACTTTGTTTCAGTACTTAATATACTTTGAATTGGCCACAAAGGCAAACAGTCTTAGTAATAGGGAAAAAACTATTTTTGTCCTCTCTACACTATGGCTTACAATTTCCTTTCAAAATTGAACTGACTTGTTTCAAGTTTGAACAAATCAATTGAACTTTCCTCATCCAAAATATGGATTTCAAATGAAATAGAAAGAAGAGAACCTGGTGATGTAACCAGAGAGAAGAGGCACTTTGTTTGGAGAGAAAAAGGAGAGAGCAGAATTCTCAGAGAGTATAACAAGCGGTGCAGAGAGGAGGAAGCTAAGATATTCGATTCAGAGAGAAGAGTAGAAGAGAGATGTTTGCAAAGAAAAGCAAAGTAGATGAGAACAGGCACTTTGCAAGGGAATAACCATCAGAAAATATTGAAGAAGGCAAATGATGGATGGTTGTAGTTTTGGAAGGCTCAAGAGAGGTAAAGGAGGAATTACTGGCATGGGTAGAAGTTTCAGTCACTAATGGAGGGGTATTTTCAGCAAATTCAGCAAATTTATGAAAACGGGAGAATAGACAGAGAAGGAAAGGCTTCATTTGTTAAGTTATTATTCAAACAAACTGATGGAGGGGTATTTTCAGAAGTCAACAATTCTTACTGCCCTAACCAAAATGCTTTATAATATAGTATAGAGAGTGGTTGCAGATTCTGCAAGCATTTTGAGCATCTTTTTTCTTTCTTTTGACCAGACATTAACATATATCTTAATTAGTCCTCAACCATGAAAGTTAACAAACAAAACAACAAGAAAATGACAAATTACTAGCTAGACTTGTACAGTAATAATTGGGTTTAGGGTTTAGGTTTCAAATAAGTTTGACAAATAATTATGCTGGAAATTGACTGTAACTACTTAGTTTGTATATGAGCCAATGAAACCTCTCATTTGGCACCAATCTAGCATCAAATATGAGGATAGTTTTTCTAGTTTCATCTACAAACCCCAAGCTTCATACCTGTGCCATTGTTTCAGTATCAAATATGAGGATATTTTTTTCACTCTTCTCTTTTGCTTTAGTTTATTACAGAATGCTTCATGCACAATTTGCTACTAAAACTAGCTAAATCAAAGCCAAAACAATAAGGAAATAATAACCAAACATTCGCATTAGACATTCCATGAAGCTGATATTTTATGCATAGTAATCAACAATAAAAATCCATTCTCCAAACAAAGAAAGTTTCAGAAAGAAAATTTTCAGGGGTAGAAGGTTAACATCACCATCAAAACTACAGAAAGTTGAGCTGGGATATAAGAGTCACCAAATTGGAAGTCTGGTCTAGATTGTCATTTTTGTTTGCTGTTTGCTTTTTTGGTGGGCGGTGAGGGTGGCAGGATTGCCGGTTCATGCTTGGTTTATTCCATGAATATCTAATTTACAATACCTAATACAAAAGAAACATATTCACATTAAAAAAAAAACAAGCACAATAAAAGAATAATCCAACAAAAGTGAAAATTTACCAAAATCATCAAACAAATTAATAAATATACATATTGACAAAGTAATTAAATTCATACAGAAGAAAATATATGGAACCAAATTTACCAAGCATAATAAAAGAATAACCCAAAAAAAGTACAGGCTGGGGCTAATATTCAACTCTTCTTCTATTGGTTTCTATTTCATGTAATTAAATAACCAACAAATCCTTTTATAGCAGCTAAAAAAGCACAACCTAAGCAATGCGATATTGAGATTGTATGTACACATGAAAGCAACCTCAGATAAACAATCAAAAATTGTTAAGTCTGTAAGTAAATATGACCAAACAAATATCTAGTTATATATTGTACTTCTGTTCAAAGTTTGACACAAAAATTGTTCAACTGGAACATAAATCCTCACAAAGTACTGAAAAACAGTTAGTTATGAGACCATAATAGATATTCTAATAATTAATGTGAAAGTATAATAAGTACAATCCAAATTTACAATATATATTTTGTACTAGAGTATAGAAAATGAAAATTGATTTGACCCCCTATTGAAGAACCATGAAGCTAAAATCAATGCGATAATTATTATCAGTCTAAAATAATCCTCTGCCTTAGTAAAGTTAAAATACGCTTTTGATGTACTCCTCTAGCGACACAAACTTTCAGCTAAAACTAGAATTTTCTGACACGAGATCAAAAAACAACTAAGACATCAGATTTCTACTTCACTAGTTTGCTACAGCTAATGGATGCCAAAACAATCTTACACAAAAGAAAGTTCCTCTAAAATAATCATCTATATGTGTAATAAGCTAAATTCCTTTTAAATAGAATTTGAGAAAGTTTTTACTCATTGTCTTATAAAGTAGGAAACCACAGAAGCACACAACCAAAAAAATGGTACGTAGCGCATATTTGTTGAATAATTTTCAAAATTGTGTAGATGCATCCTGCATCTTACATGAGACGCATAATGGTACTGTCAATTCTTTTTAAAAAAATTGATAATGAAGAGAAGGCTATATTTGCAACAATTAAACAATACATGTGAAGTAACAAGAAGAGGGTAATAATTCATATCCAGTGAACAACCCATAGTAACCATTTTCAATCAAATGAAAAAAATATACTCAGAAGGAGCAAAAATATTAAGTTGATATATGAAGCTTATAGGATCAGTTATGCAACACAAGCCTATTTAAAAAAATTCTCAATGGAAAATTTTACCCATAAGCTAATTTTAAGTACTCCACAGAGACAGCTTGAAGCACACAGCAACCATAGACTAGTAAGCAAATATACATTCCCAAAATGTTTTATAAACAATAGTAAACAAACAAGTCAAATTAGATTAGCCAGATCATTCAACCAATAAGGATCTAATTTTTACCAATAGATCACAAGAAATCAAAGAAAGGTATAGCAGCAAAACACAACTAATAATAATCCAACAGGTACATTTTATGCCTATATGTTGATTGTATGTACAAGACAAAGATAAATGCCAAATCAAAATTTTATATAGTCATCAGGACTTAGGTTTATAACTCGCATGTCAGACACTTCATGCACAAGAAAATTGGAGGACAAAAATAAACAGATTCACACAAAAGGGAATTCTAAAAAGATCCACATTTTATGCTTATAACTTGAATTGACTAAGACGGATAACAAGCACCAAAAATAGGGAAGCAAAACGTAGATTGTGAATGAATTTGAAAGGTAGAAACTGTTACCTGTTCGTTTGGATCAAAATTTTCAATCAGCAATCTGAATAGAAGATGTGGTGTTACGCCGGGATGACAACCAGAAGGAGCACTCCAGTAAATAGCCATTACTACAAGCATTTTTGACTAAGTACCAGCGTGCTCTCTCTCGTTGTCATCCAGCCATTAATACTTCCACATCCTTCCTTCCACGCAAAATCTGAGGTGCTGCCTAGAAATACAAAACAATAAAATATATATCAGATAATTAAAACTGACAAAGATCATAAGAGATCAAAGGTTCCGAGCATACTTCCAGTAAGATTTCCTTAGCTTGCTATAAACTATAGTAGAACTTCTATGGAAAAATAACAGTGACAAAAGATATAAATAGGAGATAGAAGAGGAGAAAACCGGGGGAATCGACGATTCAGATGCTGTTCTCTTCGACAGTACTGCTTTGCTCGCCTCATGGAATTAGGTTTCTTGGGTAATTTATAGATCGATTTAGATTCTAAGATGAAGAGAGAATATTCACTCGGTAGAAACGAGAAGCTGAAGAGGAAAGGGAGAGAGAGATTGGTCGGCCACTAATCTAATCTAATCCAGAAGCTATGACCGAGTAATGAAGGAGATAGCCATAATAGACCGGGTTTAAATGCGTAAAGGGAACACGCGAGGTTGTTTCTTTTCATAGGTTTATGAACACCTAATCTAGGAAAGTACTACGGACAAAATATTAATTAGAATAATATCTTCTCTCGACCGTGTCTGTGTGGATCCGTATCCTCTGCATTAACTCAGAAGGGAATCTTGAATTTCAACCGTTTGATTTTAAACGGAGCCAATTCGGTTCGTGCCTATAACATAGGGGCTTTTAATATTAATGCAGATCTAATTCACACGAATTTTAAAACAGATTGGCTGGTTGAGATGCATTAACTCAAAATATTCTCTTTTGAGTTAATGCAGAGGATACGAATTCGGTCTGTGTGAATTCGATCTGCTTTGCATTAGTTCCGCAATTAATAATTTAATTTTATCTATATTTTTTAATTTTTCGAATTAACGTATTCTCCCTCCAAAATTCATAATATTTATTTTTAAATTTTTAAAAGTCATAATTTTTTTCTTATTAAATTGTATTTTTAAAATTATAAAATTTTCATGTTTATCATCTATTAAAAAAATTAAAAATATGTAGCATATGTAAGAGAAATTGTTTGAGTTTTTTAATTGATTGCTTTGTAGGAAAAAATGGTTAATTTTCCTTCTAATGATACACACATAAGCGTACCTAAATGTCATTATTTATACAAACTAGTCAATTAGAAGATTTAGAGCATGCTCCAAAAGAGAGTACTGATCAATCTCATTTTGGTAGTGAATTACGTAGGATTTTGACTTAAGTTTTGTCTTATTTTCTCATCTTTATATTTAATTATTATGTGAAAAAGGTTATTGTTGCCCTATTTTATGTTTTAGTGCAGGAACCATGTTTTGGAGCTATTTTACATCATTTGGAGCAAGAATCGGGTTGATCAGAAAAGCGCAGCTCACCGACTAAGGCTCTGGTACGGGCTGTATTAGCCAATACGGACCAAAGTCCCAATACGGACCAAAGAAGGCCAAATACACATTAACTCCTGCAGCAACACAGTGGTAGTACGGTCCGTATTAGCCAATACGGACCATACTCGAGGAGCCCCTTGGTGAATTCTTTGACAGCTGTATCCAGATCAGATAACTTGGACTCCACTCATCTCGAGACGCCCCATCACTCCTATAAAAGACCTCTAGACTGAACAAAAACTTATCTTTGTATCTTTTGGTGTTTATATTTTCGTAAGTGAGAAAAGAGGAGTGTATAGAGATTAAGTAGGAGGGTACTTCGTGTATGGTTGTATCTTTCTCTTATCTCTTTGTAAACATGTCGTTCAGTGGCTAAGTCTAGATTATTATGGTTGGCAATAAATCTTGTTACTCATGATGCTTTGATATATACTTTTATTTGATCATTGTTTAATCTTTTGTTATTCGATTGCTTTTGCGCTTTATGTTCTATCTTACTTGGTTTCGTTTATTAGTCTAGACCATCATGTGATGACCACACATGAAAGTTAGTCATCTTTGGGCTAATCGAATCGGGATAAGAGAGAATAAAAATACTAGATTAGTGGTGAAAACCTTAACCGGAGATACCATTAATTGGATCAACAAAAGTACACATATGGGTCTCGATCGTAAACGAATGTCGCATTGTCGTGCCTCACCATGGGGACACCCAACATTACCAAGATAGTAGGGTGACGTACCCAATAAGTGAAGTCTGAATTCTTTTGGGTTAGTCACAAATCTCCTTGCACCAATCAAGACAAGCCTTAACGGGATCTCTTGATTGGTAGGGTGGTTGCTAGGTGAAAGCGGTAATCACTAAATTGAATTAGAAACCCTCATACAACAACTGAAAATCAACATCAAATAAGATAATAATCAAAGCGGATTGAAGTAACAACGGTGTGTCAAAACTCTAGAAATTCACATCTCTATCTTTATTTTACTTACTTTTAATTTTTGCCAAATACAGTGATAAAAAACCAACAACTCTTTGATTTCAGATTTTGTCTAGCCTTTCGAAATATTGTGATTTAATCGCTCAAGATCTTAAATCGTATTCCCTGCGGATCGACACTCGTTTATACTACTCAATAGGATTATGCACTTGTAATCTGACTCGATAGCAAACTGGGTATAAATTTTATTCGCCTGATCACGATTACACCCATCAAGTACATAAAGGTGGAGAACTGACTAATTAGAAGAATTAGAGTGTGCTCTAAAAGAGAGTACATAAGGTTTAGTTCCGGACGGGGGAGCAGAGGGAGGGAAAGGGAACAAGCCCCTAACCGTGCCTGACTAGAGACATTTACTTGTTCTAGAGCCAAAAAAATTGAGAGGGAACGAAGGGGAGAGAGGGTGAATAGTGTATAGAAAGTTAGAAACTCGGTGCTTTCGTTCACCCCCGATTTAAGATGTAGGAAGTGAACTCGCGCCTTTTCCTTTTCATTACACACTTTTTTGTGGAGCACATCCTAACACCTTGTTTGGATGGAGAGTAGAGGAAGTGAAAAACAGAAGGGAATGGAAAGGAATATAAATGAAGAATAACATATTTAACCTATTCATGTTTAGATGATTAATGAGAAAAAATAAATTTAACTTTCATTTCCGTCTTATTTCTTGTTTGGTTAATTAAAATTATAGAAGGTTAATCAAATGTTTTTAGTATATTTAACTTTTTATCCGTTACACCTCAAATTGGGAGGGAATCGGTTATATCGATTACAATCATACAATGTTAAATCTTTCTCCTCTTGTACTCCTCATCTCCGCCGTAATTTTGTCAGCCAAACACGATTCGAGGGAAAATTTTCTTTTCATTCCATTCCCTCCCTTCCTCTACTCTTCATCCAAACAAGGTGTAAAGGGAGAGGAGGGGAGGGAGATCAGACCTGACCAACTCTTGTTTACTTACTTCAAAATACTAAATTTTGTTGGAGAAAGGAGACGAGAGGAGGTGTAACTTTATATACAAACTATTTAAATTATATAACTTTCAAATCAGGGTGTAGATAAGGTAAACTCTTTACACAACACTTCTCCCCTTCTCGTCCTTTACACAATCCTCTCTTGACCACAGTCTTATATTTATCTTACACAAGTTACATATTTTTTATTTTTTAACAAATGATAAATGAGAACTTCATAAATTAAAAAAAAAAAGTTTTAATAAAAAGATAATAAATATATCGAATAAAATTGTGATTTTTTTAAATTAAAAAGGATAAATATGATATTACAAATTATAGAAGGAGAAATACAGTAATTTTATTTTATTTTTAATAATATATATGAAATTCTTCTTAATTTTTATTGTACATTGACACGATATGCGTGGAAACTAGAAAATATTTATTTTATAAATTTTAACGTGAAACAATTCCAAGTAAAATATGGTAGCATTGCTGACGTAATTTTATGAAAATAAAAAGTATATATAACCAACCATCTCTTTAAATATAGCACACATATATATATATATATATATATTATACCTTGTAATACTTTGAGATTGAATGAATACAAGATTTCATTTCTCCATTCTTTATCTTTATCTGTGATTTGCTTTAACTTTATTAAGTAAATATAAAAATAAAAATATAATAATAGTACTGATTACTAAATGTTAAACAACTAATAAAAATGTTATTGATGATGATCATGATAATAATAACAGTATAGTACCAATAATAGTAATAATAATAGCATGCACTAGGTTTCATTTTGATCGAGGTAAAGGATGATAAGCCGCCATAAATCCGAAATTTTTATTTATACCCTTTAAAAAATTAAAGAAGTACGTGCTTAATTAGCAATGTAATGAAATTTTTTTAAGTAATTAATTGTGTACCTCAAGATTCTCGACAGACCGTTTCTCGATCGCGCCCGTACCGTAAATATAACATTTCTTTCATTTTAATTAAAGTTTGAAAAGCTACCCGAAGAGATTAGTTAATAGAAATTTGACTGGGAGACTGACTGGTCAAACGGAGACGAAAGTCGAGAATTTTTTATTTATAAAAAATATTATAAAATAATATAAAAAAGAGGAGCGTTCAAATGCCTTCATTTTGTTTCCTATATTATGTCTCTATTTTTTAAAACTTTAATAATTTAAAATTTAAAACTTAAAAGTCAAAATAAAACCGTTAAATATAATTTACATCATTTTATCTATGCACGTGTAAAAAATTATGACATTTCAACTTTGTTTTGGTTGTCATTAAGAGCTTGTAATAATTTATAGACGTTGATTTTTCAAATGATTGATTCACATAAAAACAAAATTGAAACGTGATATTTTTTTATGAGCATATAGAGAAAATAACATAGATCACATCTAACAGTTATGATTTAAATTTAAATTTATTCATATTTTTAAAAATAAAAACACAGTGAATGTAAAAAAAATGAAGACTCTCTTTGTAATAAAACACAAAAGGTACATATGATTTTTGATGCATGGAAGGACATTTAAAATTAGTACCGGTCTAAATTTGGCACAGCTTCCTATGATGGAGTCACATAAAATTCGGAATGATGTGGTATTTGGAAAAATAAAATAAAAAAGTTTGCATCCGAGTTAATTTTATAGGTTCAAAGTTTGAATCGGTGTCAACTTTTATATGTTCTTCTGTACATTTAGAGCGTGTTCGGCCGTCTAGAGGGAACGAGAATGAAGATTTTTGAATAGTCGAAATATTGTGCGCGTGGGAAAAAAAATTTCACTTTGAGTGAATTTTTTTCCCACGGACACAGTATTTCGCCGAACAGGCCCTAAAAATTGAAGGCACTCTTTTTATTTTCCTATATAAGCATGCACAACTTCGTCAATAAGAGCTCTTAGAAGCCATCTAACTTGTTATCCTTGGGAGTCGGGGGTTATTCAATAGACATCGAACAAAAGTTGGTCCGATATTCGGTTAGAGCTATCCGATTGGCAACAAGATTTGTGTGTACTTAATATACACAAATTTTAAAACGGATCAAACGATTTCAATTATACATCAAACCGAATTTAGTCCAATAAAGATCGATGTCTATCAAACCGCACCGCCTCAGATTCCTCAGTGTTAGATCCGTTTAGCACGAGTCCTACACATAGAATACCATACCATGTGGTATACTTGTTTATTCATAGAAAAGATTATAAAATAACATAGACTCAAACTTACATTTTAAGATGTATAGGAAATTGTTTAGAGATATTTTTTGAAGTAAAGTTGAGAGTCAGATCACTTAATTATTTTAATATTAAAAAAAAATTATCTGAATTTTAAACTTGCAACTTTATATAGAAAATATTATCTTTATTATTAAATTATAAACTGATTTTTCTGGTTTGGAGATATGTTTGCATGAGCTCATTTGCAGAATTTTTTTTATAAACTATATATTTATTTTTTTACGAAACCAACATGATTATTTTTTTTTTTACAAAAATCATAAGAACCGAAATGCCATTTCAGTCCGTTATTTTTTTTATTCCGGACTGAAATGGCATTTCGGTCCGGTCTCCTTTTTGGATTTTCTGTGGTACTGGTTTCACAAGTTTTCATATGAGCCGCCACAAAAAATCCAAAAAGGAGACCGGACCGAAATGTCATTTCGGTCCGGAATAAAAAAAAACAACAGACTGAAATGACATTTCGGTTCTTATGGTTTTTGTAAAAAAAAAAATAATCATGTTGGTTTCGTAAAAATATTTTTTTTAATTATGGTTTATAAAAAAATTCCTCATTGCAGACTGATGATTAAAAAGATATTCCTATCCCAAAATAATATAGCGGATAAAAATAAAAATAAAATTGCAATGAAAGTGTGTTTCTCCTAAACTGCTCCTAGTCCGCGCATTAAATTTCTACCGAGTCTATTTAATTTGAGAAAAGATAAAAAAGGAATCTTATAAGAAAACAAAGAGAAGAGAAAGGCATAGACATAGTACGTAATAAGCCGCTTAAACCCCAGGATACCGGGGTCCTCGTACCGGACGGTACGATTCGATCCTAATTTGCAAATCCCGACCGCTTTCTCCATTTATGCACAGTAAAAACAGAGGATCTTACACACGTGTCGATTTCTGGAGCTTGGTAGTGCTTGTAAGCGTATTGAGGAGTCGAAACGTGTCGGTGTCCGTATGATTTTAACTAGCAAAGAGTATACGCAAGTGCCCTTGTTAGAATAAAGATTCACGGTTTTGCCACTGTCACTTTCGGATAAATGTACGATAGGTTGATGAGAACCGTCCTTTTGCTGGTGACGGGACATGTCTTCTTTGGTCATATTTGTTTTTTCTTAGACTCCTGTAGCGCTGATGTATTTGCTCTTATCCTTTACCGGGTTTAGTTAGTACGAAATGAAAAAAAAATAATAATAAATGGTTAGAAAAAGAAGGTAATGAAATAAGATTTCCGATTCATTGATAATGTTTTTGTTTTGCTAATTTTAACAATTTCAATAATTTTTTATAAATTAAAAACAATAATATATATATATATTGTTTGTTTTATAGATTAGTTGTGTATCAATTTTTTTTATATTACACTAAATATCACTAAATATGAATAATTATAAATTTTATGCTATTTGATGAATGATGATACTTGTATCAATCTTCACTATTTTTTTCTATATAATGGTGTAGAACAAGGGGCGGATTCAAAATTTTCTTGAAGAGGACAAAAAAAATAACGAATCAGATTTAAACTCATTAACTAATAGGATACTACTTAAATAATAATGTTGTAACTTATAATTTTCGATGCCCCGACTTATCATTTTCAATGTTATAACTTCTAATCCTTATTATTAATCAGAATTCAAATAATTTATTCTAAATTTAACCCAAATTATAAATCAGGATTCCCGAGAGGTAAAAAAAATACCGGGGGAAGGGGGGAAGTCAATCTGGACCTGTAAACCTTGATACACAACTCTGTAAAGTACGGATTTCAAGTCTGTAAACCTACAACTAATCTATTTTTTTTTTTCATTTTCTTAGATTTGATGCTAGTTGTTCAATTCAATTATTTAAATCTAAGCTTTCAAGTCTGTAAACATTGCTACATAATTTTATAAAATGCTGATTTCAAGTATGTAAACATAACAAGTAATCTATGAATTTTATCCTTTTAGATCTAACGCTAGCTGCTGCAGATATCGTATTATTTAAATTCAAACTTTTAAGTCTGTAAATCTTGCTACACAACTCTATAAAGTGATGATTTTTAAGTATGTAGACGTAACAAGTAATCCAACTGCTGCATCCAACTAATAAATCGAATCTTTCATGTTTATAAATTTTGTTACACAACTTTGTACAATTTATTAATATATCAAGTATCTGCATTCCAAAGTTTAAATAAAATTCTTCAAATGAAAGGGACATTGAGCTGAAATTTTTTATCAAAAACAGCTAGAAAGTTGTCCTTCTTTGTGTTTTTTTGCTCAATTCAAAAAACAGAAATTTCTGTGAAGTTCCTCCGCCCAATGTTCCTTTCGTTTGGATAATTTTGTTTAATTCTAATCACACAAAAAAATCCGTACAAGCACAATGAGTATTGTGTGCTTGAAAAGAGAGAAAAGAAAAAATGAGGAAAGTCATTATGGTATATAGCAGTTGAGCCATCGTCTTCAGGGCGGACTCAAATGGTTTCAGGGGATTTGAGTTTTAATAGAGATTTATTGGTCCCGATCGATTTTGTCTCCTCTGGAATTTTTTTTGTCCCTCTCTGGACGTTTGATTTGTAATTCAGGTTAAATTTAGAGTTAAAATTGAAATAAATTTGTTGAATTTTGATTGGTAATTAGAATTATAAGTCAGAGCATCATAAATTACAAGTCAAAGCATTGGAAAGTATAAGTTAAAATATTGTTTTTTATCGAGTACCCAATTAGTTAATGGATTTAAATCTGATTAGATATTTAAACCCGATTCGATATTTTTTTGCCTCCCTGACGAAAATCCTAGATCCGCCCCTGATCGTCTTCGTTACAAATCGACGAGAGCAGAGAAGAGATTGCATGAGATGGAGAACTAAATTAAAAAGCTACAAAAGAACCGCAATATTTACCATAGTTTTTAGTGGAAAAAAAACCGAAAAAATATCATGGCCCTTTTATTTTTTTTAAATACAGAAAATCATAACAATGTATAACTTTTTTTTGGGTCTTTTTCTGAACGCATATATGCATGCAGTACTAGAGTATATATAGAGGGTATCAATAATGGAATAGTGACACTATCATGGCACTATCATTATCACTTGTATGTTATTGTCATGGTTTCTAATATAGCACGTAAAAGTTGAAATATGCTACAACTAGACCCCTTATGACATAAGGAAATACATAAATATAGACTATAAGTTCTTCATGCTTAGATGGACACTTGGTAAGCCATCTAGGGGTGGCAAAAAAGCTCGTAGCTCGTGGCTCAATCGTGACTCGCAGCTGACTCGCTCGCTAACAGCTCTCGGTACAGAATTAACGAGTTCAAGCTGGGACCTAGCTCGGCTAGACATCAATTTGTGAATTTGTATGAATTTGTGTGCATTTTATACTGTCCAGCTCGCTCCAACTCGGTTAAAACAAGATCCAGGCAGACTCAGCGAGCTGGCTAGCTCGTCACGATTTCAAGCTGAGGTTTTAGCTCGAATGCCCTAGGTCCAGCTCGCTCGGTAAGAGCTCGGTTCATAATTCACAAGTTGAGTGAGGGCCCAGCTCGTTGACAGCCCTAGCCATCAATCATCTTGCCTTCAATACAAACGCACTAATTGAAACACAAAGCAAGACCTAAGTATATATCTAGGAAAGATACATTCCATTTAATTTTTCCTCATTTGTTGTAAAATAAAAACATGAAAAAACACAAAAATTTGTATTGCTAATCTCCAAAACGTTGGATTTTTTTGGCATTTGTGATTTAAAAACACTTTATTGTCTCAGCCAAGAAGTAGGTGGTACATAATACAAGGACCCACAGGCAAAGCCGAATAAAGACGGAAAAGAATTGACCCTCGGGATAATATTTTTTTTTAATGTCTATTTTATTATTATTATTTTTTTACAAAATTACAATAACAAACTATGACTTGGCCGGGAGTTGGCAATTGTCTGCTAATTTAGTATATAGTTGGGAGGGGTCATATGCGCTTGTAATTCCGTTGTTGGAGACAATCAAGAGAAAAAACTCAGGTACTATATTGTTCCTTCTATTTTTACGGCATTGTAACAAAATCAACAATTCACTTATTTTTTTAATTAATCACAGGTACATTGTTTGACGTGACCTCATTTTCAACTGGTAAACTTGGACCATACAAGTTTTTTCATAGGGCGGCTTGGGCATTTGGACCGTGTATAGTTTTTCAACACCTCGGACCAGTCATCACTGTTGATACTTGTTTCATGTCAGGCTGGTACAGAGGTAATTAATTTAATTAATTTGATTTTTTTAATTTTTTTAAATTTTTAAATTTTTTTAAAAAATTTAATTTTTAAAATTTTAAAATTTTTTTAAAAAATTTAATTTTTAAAATTTTTTAATTAATTTTTTTAATTAATTTGATTGTTTTAATTGATTGATTGTTTAATACTGGTAAATTGTTGATTGTGACCGGGTATGATGCTGAAAACCAGCTTCTCTCATTGGCTTTTGGACTAGTTGAGTCAGAGAGTTTCAAAGATTGTGGGTGGTTCATGCAATGGTTGCGGCGCAATGTAATTCGCTCCAGATTTGTGTGTGTCATCACTGATAGGGAAAGGGTATCTAGAGGGTGTTCAAACAAGATGATCTGGGTTGGAACGAGGAGGATGAGAATCAATGTGTTCACCATCTTTGTGCTACTCATATTGCCGAGAACATGAAGAAGAACCATTCCAGTTTTTCAGGATATGTGTGGCTAAGAGGAAGATGAGGAGATACGAGCAAGGAATTCAAGTAATAGGGGATGTATGTGACCGTGCTCTCAATTGACTGGACAGTGTGGATAAGTATTTGGATCAAGATCAGAACGAGTGTCCAAAACCATGGAAGATAGTTCAAGCACTGGACGGTGGTTACCGTTGGGAAATTATGACTACAAACAGGTCCGAGTTGCTAAATAATATCTTCATATCATCTCGTAAGTTACCGGTGGCCGCAATAATTGAGGACACATTTTACAAATGTGTCACATGATTTGGGCAAATGAGGGCCAAAGTGGAATTTGAAGCAAGACAAGGTCAACAATTCTCGTGTCGTGTTCATAAGGTATTTTTAGTTTTAGTTTTTTCTTCATCTATTTTTAATAACTTCATTTAAAAAAAATCATTTCTTCATTTTTTTAATTGTTTGTAGCTTATTAACAAACAGTTCGAGATGTCAAATACTATGAAGACGCTTGGGGAGTTTGGCAACTACAACAAGTTCGAGGTAACCTCCACACAAGAGAGAGTTCACGCTTTCCTGCCTGACGATTCTGGCCGGTTTACCAAGGCCAATTTCAAATACAAAGTGGTCATCATGAAGAATAACACGATGGAATACACATATCAGAAGCCTCAATTAGACATAATACCATGTTCTCATGTTTTGTCCGTGTGTCGTCTCCGAGGCATCGACCCTGGCAGCTTTGTAAGTCACTACTACCACATCCAGACACTGATCAACAAATGGAGGGGTGAATGGCATGTGTATGACAATCAGTCGGAATGGCCTGAACATAAGAACCCTATCCTTGTTCCAGAAACAAAAAATATTACTTTGAGTAGAAGACGACACAACAGGATTCCGATGTGGTTGGACTTACTAAATAAGAGGAGAAGAGGACACCAAGCCAACCGAGATACACTGGAAAGACAGAACAGAGCTGCTCGAGATACACGAGGTAGTCAATTTATTTTATTATTCAATTTCAACTTTCAAAAAATTATTGAAACAATTAGATTTAACAGTCACTATTTGTTTGTAAATTTGCAGGTTGAAAGGCAATCAATGGATTGGATGTTTATCTAGGATTTAAATTTATATTTTTATTGTATTGGATGTTTTAATTGTATTGGTAAGAACATTGTTTATTTTAGGTTTATTAGACGTATTTTTATTGTACTCGTGAGAATATATGCATTATATTGTTCTATTTATGGCTTCTTTATATTTATTGTTAGATTATTATTTGATGCAAAATATACTTAATTTTAACATATTTTGCTGAAAATTAAACAAATAAATAAACTTACATTTTACTTTTTATCTAAATACAACAAAACCAACAAAAAAAATCAAACTATAAATGTTTATTAATCTTTTTAGGGATCACTAGGCCATTTGGCGGCCCCCAGTTTTTGGGGCCGCAACAGCATTGAGCCACCTGAGTATTTCTAGAATTCTGACGAAACATGAGTGTTTTGATTTAAAAATTTCAGTTCTCTTCTCCCCCCCTCTCTCTCTCTTATGAGTGTGTTCTTTCCTTTCTCTCTGTCGGATAGATAGGTTAAATTATGTTCGCCAACATAACTTTTCAGAAAGTCCATAATCAATGCTCAAAATCCTGTCAAAATATTCTGAGAAAAATTACAAGACAAGTTCAAACATTATATATTCTATAAACTCTTTCTACAAAAACCATGACTCATCCAAAATAACCTCAACAAATTGCCGTTTATAACTCATAAATATAAAAACCATGTCTACAAATAAATCTATATATTGAAGAAATAGAGGAGTTAGAAGTCTCTCTTTTTTCTCTCACTCCTTTCTTTACAATATGTTTGCCTAGCCCGGCAATTTTTTTACTTAGTCAACTTTTGTATTTTTACGGGATTTTGATCTAAAATGATAATCCCTGGTTTATACCACGTAGTTGCCAAAATAAAATGTACTGTTATATATAAAAAAAAGTTTGTGTTTATTGGGCTTTTGACAATAGCATTTTTGGTTGTTTAAAACTTCAAATTATCAAAGCTGATCGACCATGATCATGCTCATCTCACTTTAACATCAGACAGAAACATGACTTCTTTTATAGTGCAAATCTGGTTAAATCAAATTTAATCCTTTGATAAATTTTTTTTTTTTAATTATAGAATTACAAGTTGAATAAAAGAAGCAGTTAACATTCGTCTCGTTTTGAACTGATGCAAACTTGCATATAATTACCCAAATATTGTACTGGTAACAATTGATTATTAAGATAATATTGTATCCCAATCAATCTCATAAGACGGGTACGTACTTGCGCAGATGGAAGTTCTTGTTCTCGTCCAGAGTTGATTGGGACGAGAACAAGAACTTTCATCTATGCAAACGGGTACTTGTGCAGATGGAAGTTCTTGTTCTTGTCCCAGCAGTTGCATCTCGGACAGAGGAGACGAATTGGTAGATGACACGTCATCCTCCATTCGACTCCAAAAATGGCACTGCCCGTTGCTTGGACTTGCCTTGCAATTCAAGCAAGAGAAGCAACAGAAATGACGAGACTAGCTTATTTCGCTACTGATGATAAATTAACAAAAGCGCTCCATTAGAGAAGAAGAAGGATAAAATGAAATTTATATAAAGTGAATGTTAAATATGATAGATTGGACAAATATGTGAATTTTATAATTTTAAAGGATAAATATGTAATTATTAATTTTTGTACAGAATAAATTATCTTTTTACTGTATACTTTGACTACCTGCTGCGCCGATATTTTAAATCTTTTACGGTTTAGTAAATTTGTTGACATCACTGACTTTGATATATATATACAACTGTTTCATAATTTGCACGGATGCACATGAAATTGTGTACCTCTTTATTTATTGTAAATTTCCAAGGTTATTAATTATGTGCTAAACACGACCAAGGAATAAGCTGAAAAGACATCATGGCCGTACAAAAGGACTGGTCTATTGATTTTAACCGTCCGATGCTCAGTAACCATCGATCAAAGGCAGCTTAAATTATAACGACTAGTGTACCTTCTTCCATTAATTGTACAATTTGTACTGGTACTGGTGAATTGATTGTGATCGTATATTTGCTATACCATGGAACAGTAACCTATTAATTCACCTATGATGCTATGAGAGGTACCTCTGCGCCTCAACTCAACCTACTGTACTTGAAACCAGTAGCCTGGCTTTTTTTCTGGTACATTAATTACTGTACAATTTGCAGAGGATAACACATGGTAAAGGTATTGTCATGGTTTTAAAGGAGATTTTATTTCCATTTTTATTTTTAGAAAAAAAATATCGGAAACAAGATATATTACTTTTTTTTTATTTCATAATGATAATGATTCAGTCTCATTGAAGTATTTTTAGAAACCGAATAAAAGGAATTACGTAAGTTGCAACGTATCTTTGCCACAAAAAATTCGAAAATTATTGAGACCGAACTATTGATTCAGTCCTGGTAGAGAATTTAGAAATCAGCATGCCTTCTTCCCTCCTTACTTTTGTGTCTTCCACCCAAATCCCTATTAGAAAGAGACTATTGGCACCGACAATTTCGGTAACACTGATTTTTCACATTGTGTGATCGTTATGGTGTATTATAAAAATCAGTTGGTTCAGTTCCATTGACCTCTCTCTCCTCAAAGAGACCGAATCATTAGTCCGTTCACATCCATTTATTGATAAGAAAAATAATATATCTTGTCTCTCTAACAAATTGATTCTTTAATTTCTAAAAATAAAAAATATTTTATTCTACTGAGTTTTCCTTTCACATCATTACTTGTCATTTGTTTTTTATTTCAATTAATTGTCAATTTAACCAAGTACCATGCACATAGTGACTGATGCATCTCCTCAAAATTCTAGTTCTAACACGAGTAGTTTTTTTTTTTTTTTGGAAAATACTGACAGCAGCTGTCAGTGTACAATTGTCCGAAACTAAATAAAAAAGGAAAGAAAAAAGATACAACAAACAACAATAAAAACACACAACAGTTATGATAATCTCTAACACGAGTAGTTTCACCATAATAAAATACTAGATTCATCTCATCTAATTGTCAGACTGATTAGTTTAATTAGTTGTTTAATATCCCACAGGTAGCTTTTCTTATAAGAATTGATTGATTACTTAGTTAATTGTAACTTCTAAATAATTTACTTGGTTAACAAAATAGAAGTCATTTGTTGTGAGATGAACCATATATAAAAAGTTTCATTATAGCATGGGAATATGCTAACTAATTAAAGTATCCAATTAATTAATCATCCAAAATTTTCTTTTTGCGTATATTGTTCCATACTATGAATAAAACAAATTATTTTTGAAGCTTAAACAATCGATTTGAACCGTTCAACATGATCTCCATATGAAAATGTACATGTAGATCACTTGATCTAAAGATTTTTAGACCATTCAAAATTAGTAATTTTCTACCTATCTAAGAAAATGATAAAATAATTCTAGAAAATATAAAATTTAATCAGCAGGTATATTTTCATATAAAAATTACATTAAACAGTTCAGATCGACTATTTAAACTTCAAAAATAAAAATATTGACTCATAATATGTAACAATCCGCACTGTGCATAATACTATAGCCTCACTCAAAAATATTTAGATGCATATGAGTGACTCAAATTATAGGATACAACCAAGGACCACAAATCCTGTATGACTTTTTTTTTTTTATTAAATGGAGTACCAATTATTATACCCACTTTTGTAATAATAAAAAGGAGTGATCGATCTAATCATGTCGGCTACAAAACTTTAAAAGGACAATTAATAATATGTGACGTTTCATAATTACATATGGTTTGTTTGAAATTAAACAATAGGCAAGGTAATGAACAAGTTAACTAATTTAAAAAATAGAACTGCAGTACAACTCAAATGAGTTTTTAAATAACTGTTAACTACTTTTTAGAAATTAAGGTCTCTAAAATTTCTAAACGCTCATATTCTTAAAATTAATTTTAGAGTTTCTATTAAGCTACGTCAGCAATAAATTAAAAAGAAGAAATAATTTAAGTCAATTAATCATTTGACCAGTATGGAGTTTATAAATAGTTTCTTAATAAGAAATTTTTCCTATATAGTTTCTAAATAAGAAACTCTTCTACATCTCTAAATTATAAATTGCCACGTCAGATTAGAAACTCTAATAATACTAGAGATGTAGATGCTCAGAAGAATTTTTTATTTTTGTACAGAGATATATTTATATTTTTACAAAAGACATTCAATAATACTAGATGTTGGTTGCCGGACTTAACATAACATTTTTTTAAAAAAAAAAAACTAACCTTTAGCTTAGTGACTAATATGAAATACGCTAAGAATTATTTGTCAAATACAAAAATTACAAGGTTGAGAAATATATGTATTGGCTTCAGAATTAATGTTAATGATCTGAGGAAGATATATAACTGCTTCAAAAGTAAGGTATATAGGGGTGAAAACGGTATGAATAATATCCGATTTGTATTCGATTAATATTCAAAAAATTAGATGTGGATATTCGATATCCAAATATCCGTGTCGATATCGACACTGATATGGTTTTGCGTTTTAATTATCCATATCCGAATAGTAAATATATATATCATATATATTAATATATATTATGAAAAAATATTATTATTCACCATTAAAATTAGATAAATATTATGAACTTTGGTATTTTTTATATTATTAAATATCCGATCTAAGCCATATCTGTATCTGTATCAACCTCCGTACCCAGAAAATTAAAAACCGATATAGATATGATTTTACCACTATCCGCTCCGTATTCGGTTGGTTTTCATCCCTAGGTATACTCTATCAAAATAATACCTAGGCCTTTGTTCACCATTTATCATTTTAATCCATATATCTCTATTATTTTGAACTGATGTTACAATATATTGTCATGGAAACATAATCAAAACAAAATTTATATAAATAGTTACTGAAGTATGCTCCAGCATATTCAAATTTGTGGGAGTTAGTTTCTGTAAACCATCATGCAACAAAATTTCATCAATCGTCATCTTCTTTCTTCAAATACCCAAACTATTTTCTACTATCTTTTTACGGACAGGTTAAGGCCATAAGGAGCTTACACGGATGAATGAATAGGTGGAATTGGTATCATTGTTTTGTTAATTTCAATGTTCGGTTTTATTTAAGGATAAAGATTTTTTTCCCCCGGCTCCTATCCCCCATTCATCCCCCAATCATTAATTATGTAGGGGACCACAACTTCAAGTACAAAAAGACAAAAGAAAACGTGTATCAATCATTAATTACGTGGGGGACCACTTATATTTGAAATTTTTTATAATTGACGCGCAAGTATTCATATATAATATATCAAGTATTCATATATAATACACTAAGTATTCATATCTAAGATATCAAGTATTAAAAAAAAAAACTGGACACATCACCCACCCATCTTTTACACGTTTTTAGAGGTGATTTTTTTTTCTCCGTTCACTCTAACTAATATTTCTTACAATTTGTGAAGAATTTTGCAAATCTAAAATCACAAACGTCTTCTACGCAATTTTATCTTTCAAATGAGATCCATGATGAAATACTTTTGAGTTATCCGTCGCGCAAGTATTCATACCTCGTAAAATTATTTATATCTCGTCATGCAAGTATTCATACCACGTCGAGCAAGTATTCATACCTCGTCGAGCAAGTATTCATACCTAAGATAGAGTGTACTGGATACTTCCAGTAATTGAGTGGTAACGAAATTTCAATCGGTAAAAAATGAGTGAATTATGTGTCTAGTTTTTTATTTGTGAAATACTGATGAGGTATGAATACTTGTTCGATGATATATGAATACTTGAATGACAAGGTATGAATACTTGTGCAACGAACAACTCGAAAGTATGTCATCATGGATCTCATTTGAAAGAGAAAATTTTATAGAAAACGTTCGTGGTTTTATATTTGAAAAATTCCTACTAGATTGTCAGAAATATTGATTAGAGTGAACGGAGAAAAAAAACCCACCTCTAAAAACGTGTAAAAGATGAGTGAATGATGTGTCCAGTTTTTTTTTGAATACTTGATATCTTAGATATGAATATTTTATGTATTATATATGAATACTTAATGTATTATATATGAATACTTGCACTCACTGCGATAATGACACGTTTTGTTTTGTCTTTTAGCGCTGAAATTTGTGGTCCCCTCTTAATTAGCAGTCAACAAAGACAGTTATTGACTGGGGGATGAATGGGGGATAGTTAGTTGGTCCCTTTATTTAATGATATGGCAATTAGAAATTAACTGACATATAAAATGAATTATATATTGATGTTGGTACAATTTTATCTTAGTTATTTTCTTTTGTTGTATTGTGTTGGGTATTTTAATAAATTATAATTTATAACTCCAACTTTGCAAATACATTTTCACGGATTAAAATAAAAGATAAAAATAAAATAACAAAAATAAGAGAAGTTCAAATTGTTTATAATACAAATTTCCTAGCTTAATATTCTCTAGCATGCTTTTATGAAGAAATTTAAAGATTTGAGTTTTTAAAGAAGGTGGTTTTTAAAGATTTGAGTTTTGTTTCTTTCCAAACGAGATTACCTAATAATCATAAATTTGAATAATTATTACCTAATATAAGTTACAAATTACGATATAAAGTATGATGCACATTGATAGATGAAGAAAAGAAGTTCCAATTAAATTTATTCACATGTGCTAACAAAAGACATATTTCCAATATATTTGTTTAAAAAATAAATAATCAAATGCTAATTTTTATTGCTATCAAAGCAATTATACTGAAACAATAGATCAATTATTTAACTATGCAATCAAGCAACCAATAAAAAAATACAGTGTATAAAAATATGAAAAGAAAAAAAGACAATGAAAATTATCCATATAAACAGTCTTGGAAACTAATTTAGAGTTGAAACTTTTTTTTTTTGCAAAAACCAAAACGAACTACAAATTAATTAAATTGAATTAATTTCTATAAGCTATCATACTAAAATTTCTATAGGTCATCACTTTCTTTTTCCCAACCAAAAATAATTCTCCAAAGCTCTATATATTATTTATTCTTTTTTGACAGAGTTCATGGTATGAAATGGGGATCCAAATCTGCTGAAATCCGATATCATCAACAGTAACCCTAAAATCCCTGAAATCCCGAATCCAGCCATTGAATTGTTTCGAGATGTGTACACAGAAAAACCAGCTATTTCGAGATGCGTGCACAAAAAAAGTTGGACGGCTGGATCTCGGATTTCAACTGATCTAAATCCATGAAATGGAAGATGATGGTTGAAGGAAAAGAATGAGTTGATGGAAATCATCAGCATGAGCGGTCTAGGAAGCTAATACAAAATTCTCTTAAATTATTAAAAAAATAAAAGGAGTTAGTTTCCATAAACCCTCATGCTAAAAATTTCCATCAATTTTCACTTCCTTTCCTCAACCACCAATATTTTTTTCACTCTATTTTATTTTCTATTTTCTTTTGATGGGAATAAGTATGAGGAGCAAAGGTGTTTATATAGATGAATGAAAGGTAATTTGGTAATATCACTTTACAATATGTCCATTGTTTAGTTATATTCAATGTGTTGTTTTATTAAACGGTTACACAAATTTTCTAACATATACATTGAATTTTATATTGATGTTAGTTCAAATTCAATAGATAAAGATTTACTAAAGATATACTCATTCAATGGACATTAATGATTTCCATATCTCCGTTATAATATTTCTCATATATATTATTTGCTTCTAGAAGCACAATAAAATCCTCTCAAGTGTGTATTATTAAACATATCAGAAATAAAAACCAAATGACACATAAAAATATAGAGGAATAAAATAGATAATCAACAAATAATAATTCGGATACAAATTTGGAATCGATGATAAATGGATACTAAATACAAACTTTCATTTACAATAAAACATAAATATTTTATAATAAAAACTAAAATTTTAAAAATTGTTATATTATTTAATATTCATTTAACATATCAGCCATTTGAAAATAAGAAACTTCATATAAAAACTAGAACTTATATTCGCATATATAAATTTGATAGTTTGACATCGTTCTATAAATACAAAATTTATAGCATGTAATTGGCTCATTTCTTTCTAGAGGTAAATAATTCATATTCATATTCATATTTAAAATAAAAATTCAGAAAACAATATGCAGTGTTTTTATAATTGAATAGTAAATAGATGTCAGAAATAAACCAGCCATATTATAGAATTTGAAATTATTTCTCGAACTAACAATTTCTCAAACTACACTACGGTTCAAGGTTCTAAATAGCGCGCTATAGCGCCGCTATAGCGTTTTCGGACCATAAAAGCTATGACGCTATAGCGCTATTTCGCGCTATAGCGCTATTTCGCGCTATAGCGGCGCTATATATGGTCATAGCACCGTTTTTTCAGCCGTTCCACTATGACGCGATAAACGCTATTTAAACCTTTGCTACGGTTTGAAGATGTGTCATTGGATTTTTTTTTTAAATCTTGTGATTTTATAAGTCATGTCCAAAAATTCAAAAGATGACAGCTCTATGATTTTTTATAGTTATATTTTTGAAATTATTTTGTATCCCTAGCCACTAAATTAAAGGGCTAGTTTTCAATGATGTTATTAATTTGTTTAATATATTTGTATCTACTTGTTCAGAATGATGTTGTTCCAACAATTTTTTTTCTTTTCAATATGATCTATTTCACTCAAAATTTGCAACTAAAAAAAAAAAAAGTTGATTGAAGTTAATGGATTCATTTAGAAATTCAAACAAATTTTGCTCTTGAAATGTATAATTCACTCAATACCCCCTCCCATTTATAAGAGTTTATTTTTTTTCCTCCAACATTCTCTTCTTCACCTTCTTGCAATACAGCTTTTTCTCCATCATTGTTCTCTGAGTACCATTTTTTTTTTTTCCTGTATCAATAATTTCTGACAAAAATAATTTTTTTAACCATATACATAGTTTCCAAGTTGCATATACTTTTTGAGGAGGGATCCAATTACACCTTTTTTGGTGACACACTTTAACACCTACCATTTTCAAAGTCCAAATAGTCGATTGAAACCGTTCAACATGATGGATATATTAAAATGTGCTTGGAGATCAAATTTTACATTTTTTTGAATTTTTTTGCTATTTATTAAGATAGTTACAAAAATCGTTGTTTTCAGACCATTGAAAAACAGCGATTTTGTAACCATATTAATAAATAGTAAAAAAATTCAAAAAAATGTAAAATTTGATCTCCAAGCACATTTTAATATGGTGATCATGTTGAACGGTTCGGATCGACTGTTTGGATTTTGAAATTGCAAAATTGACCTATATAAAAAATGGTGTCATGATGTGTCACCAAAAAAGGTGTAATTGGATCCCTCCTCATACTTTTTATGTGTTGAAAACTATTAGTTTGGGGTCTCAGAATAATTATGTTAAATTTCATTCAAAAGACATTCGCGTATATAACTAAGAGAAACAATGAAACTTGAAAGCTTCGAATTAAAAACAGAAACGAAATTTATCTCAAAAATCTTAAAATCTTGGGGGGCAGAGTCGGCCCATCAATTTTGCTATGAAGAATTCAGAAGTTGTCAGTTGAACACGGAGAATAACATGAGAACTTTGTAACCAAATAATAAGCAATAAAAGAAAACTTGCTGGACAAATGCCTTCGGTCAAATTTTTCTCATAAGATTTTTGAGGGTTTTGGTGGTGTTATAAAAATCCAACTCACCAGATTACTATTAAACAATGGTAGTGATTCCAAATATATCATTATATATGTGCTTACAGAGAACTTAGTGGATACAGATAACCTCAGCAAACTCTAACAATCTAAAACAAGAAAAAACAAAGTTGCCTTCTTGTTGACCAAGTTTATGTTATAAATATTTAGTATTATGGGACATACTGACAACAACAACAACAAAAATAAATGATGAAAGCCTCTACATTGGAAAATAAATTAATCTTCGGAAAAAACCTAAATAAACACCAGCTTATACACAGCCCAACTATAGGACTATATGCTTAGAATGTCTTGGAAACAAAACATCATCAAGGAATAGGAATTTCACAGATTATAGCTCTCACTCCTAGTCTAGAAAACTGATACTAATATTAATAATATTTTACATTAGTCCATGTGCTCAATTTTGCAATGTAAAGTGGTCAATTGGTTTAAAATACTGATCTCCTTGCCTGGCCAGGAAACAGAATGCACCCAAAAACAGTTATCTAAATCTGATTCTACCCCTAAATTTTTCCAATTTAATTGATGATGTTGTCACCATACCACCTCACTATTTGCAGTGCTATGCTTTTGATTCCAATGCCAAAAGGATCTTCTTCCTTGGACCCTAAGAAACAGGAGAAAAATCATGAACAACCTCTTTGTCTGTAGGAAGGAGCAAAAATTAACATAAACTGATAAACTGCATACAAGATAATCAAGTAAGTTAAGCATAAAACTGAAAATGGAAGATGCTGCTGCCCCGTAACAGACAAACGCACAAAGAGGTGCACGTGTGCACAAATACACAAGTTGTTGCCAAGGTAGTGGCATGTGTAATTTCCAAAAATAGACAGTAGAAGTAAAAACTAACCATGGGAACTCCAAGTGCTTTCAGATCTGCATCGGTCATATGTAAAAGAGCTGTCATGTCTACCTGCATAATTAATCAAACGAAAGAAAAGAAACAAATTAAAAAAATAATTGTGAACCTGACTGCACCAGATTGGCAATATTATTGAAATTCTAGGTTAAGGTCAGGAGGTGACACTACTGCTGCAATAAAAAGAAAAATGTGACATACCTCCTCTGCTTGAAAAGTAAGGGCATATTTCTCAAGACCAAGTGAATTGAGGAAGCCGTCAACTGATGATGTCTCTGGCTGCAAGAAAGCATCAAGTTAAAAGATAGAACTACCTCTGGGAAACAAAAATAATCAAGTACATGAACTAGGAAAAGCCAGCATTGCTCTGTACGAATACTGTCAGGTGTAGGCAATAAATAATAGAAATAGAACATAAGAAAAGATTAAAAAATAAGATAACTGGACCATGGATCAACAATCTTGGCAACAGTCGTTTAATTTGAAATCCACACTTCAGGCATGATCTATACAGTGCATTTTATTCATGAATGTTTTGCTGTTCATCTAACAGTTAAATTTTTCAAATACACAAGTAGCGTGACATCCGACATATAGGGCTATAGTCCAACAACACACCTACAAACTTGCTTTTTAATTTTTGACCTTATTTACTTATTTTCGATGGATTTGGTAAGTACTGTCAACATTGTCAAATATATGATTGCCAAGTGATCCTACATATATAAACAATAGATTAGAAAATAAAAAATAAATACGCTAAATAAAACACAAAAATGATAGTAAATATTTCAGTACTCCACCTGTACAATTTAATAATGTCTGTAAATAATAATGGTAGCCAAATTTACTCCAATATGAAGTCTGCACCAATGGTTTGTATTAATATGTCCTAAAACTATTAAACATCCTTGCCTCTTTGGTACAAGTTTTAATTATCTCTCTCCATAAAATAACACACCTACACACACAATGCATGTACACACAAGCACACACATTAACATACTAGAGAGAGAGAGAGAGAGAGAGAGAGGGAGGGAGAGAGAGAGAGGGAGGGAGAGATGACGATGCTTCATACCTGTTTCAACGTTTCTTTAGAAGCAGGCTGGGGTAATGCCTGTTTGGCACCAACAGCTGGGTCATATCTCACAGGCTTGGTAATCTGTGATACAGGCTTGGGCCTAGTGGGTGCTGGTACAGGTTCTGCCTTTTGCAGTCGGGATTGAACACCTGATAGCTTTTCACGCAGATCTCTAACACCGGATTTTTGCTTTTCTTCTTTCTTTTGGAGTTTTAATCGAAGGTCCCTTGGTCCAATATCTTCATTCAAGATAAAGAGAGAAATGGATGAGTTTGAAGTGACAACTAAAAGTCACTGGATACAGACATACAGTTTCATCTACAGTCTGACACACAAAAATTATTGAACCATATTTGCAGAAGAAAAGCCCAGTATTTATCATAACAATGGCTATCATAATGGCAATTAACACCTAACCAATTTATCACAACAATGGCTATCATATTTGCGGTGTAATGGATTTGTCAAAAACGACCCAAAAAAATTTAAGATTGAGTTTATTCCAACAGCAATAATATTCTGTAAAACAAAATAATTGCCGGTAACACTTCTGTTCGGATTGGTCCCTGAAGAATAGAAATAGTTTAGGGACCACATTTTGCCTATCTTGTGCAAGGAAATTGAAGATTTATCCATCTCCCAGCTAATCAAAACTACAAAGTAAATATATAAACATTTACTTGAACTCTGAGATTTCTCTTGATCCTGAAAGAGATCATGCTTCCATTTCTCATTCGTTTGTCGTTGCCTAAAAGTAGAAAAACAAACAATTTTGTCAGGTACAAAATCCCTCAATTTTAATCAGAAAAAAATTATATTTTCTAGGACATTATAAGCAATTCCATTATACAAAATATGATATAAACAGCATTACAATATGTGTACATACAGTGACATCAGAATTGGAGAAAATAGGTAATAATTTCAACCTACCATTATTAATTCACTTTTTAGTTTCACAAACTCATATGGCAACAAAACCCATTTGTGAACAAGCACAAGCTTGGTCAGGAATCAAGTATTACTTGTGGTTATTTTGTTTATGATATTAAACAGGAAATAAAGCAATCCTGAATCAAATTTACACTGGTTCAAACCCTAATCGTTTTGATGCTATATCACTCAATAAAATTAATTTGATAATTAACTATTGTATTCAAACATGAGCAGTTTCAAAAGCTCTAGTGACTCTATGAAAAGCTCTGACAACCCAACTGGTGTAAAAATACAAAACAAACAATTAGAATGATTCAGAAAGCATAAAATTAAGAAAGTGTTAAACTTTATCGCTAATCCAAGCAGTAATTTACGAAAAATACTGTCAAAATCGGGTCTATTCCATCCTACAGTGTATTTAGGCCGAAATAAAAACAAAATTAAGCTAAAAATGATAATGATACAACCTTTTTGCACCGTTGTATCGACCTCTAGCTAAATCGCGAGGGATTTCTCCATCGACACGATCCTGGACGGATCTCTTACGCCCCGTCGTGATCTGATCGGCGTACATGCTCTTCAACAGTGAGGCAAAACCCTAGATTTCGCGCACTAAAATTACGAGAGAAATCGAACCTGAACAAAGAGCAAGCTAGGGTTTTGCGATGAGAGAAAACGAATTGCTTTAAGAATCGGAGTGAAGAGAAAGATAAAGAGAAAGGGAGAGAAGAGGAAGAGGCGTGCTTTACGGCTGGAGATGGAAGCTGAGCATATCGGGTATGGATCCGTAACCTCTGCATTAATTTTTTGAGTTAATGAATTTCAACCGTCTGATTTTAAACGGAGCCAATCCGGCTCGTGCCTATAACATAGGGACCCTTTAATATTAGTGCAGATCTAGTTCACACGAATTTTAAAACAGATTGGATAGTCGAGATGCATTAACTCAAAAGATTCTCTTTTGAGTTAATGCAGAGGATACGAATTCATCGGGTATTCGGGTCTCGATCTGAACAATTGCAATTTACTGTTTTCCCCTTTAAACAAAGTGAATTAAATTGATGATAAAAGTTTTAAGAAATAAAATTTGGGCTGGACATTTTTTACCGGGCCGAAACTAACCCAAATGATCTGGAGTCTGGGCCGACTCCTAAATTAAAATTAAATTCGGCTTGGATTTTATTTTTTTATCTAACAAACAGGGTTGTGTATTTGCTGGAAATAACATTTTTAATTCCTTCCATGTAAGATGAGGAGGTTGAAAAAAGTATATTTCGTATTTTTTTTTTCAGTATTTTGTTATTACTAAACTCTTTGTACAAAGTGCATCAAATTTATTAGAAACTTAGGCATAAATATATGGGTCATTCAATAGATAAAAAAAATTATATAAATTTATTATTTAAAATTGCTTCGATAAATAAAGAAATGCATTCAAGTAAATAAAATTGCTTCGATAAATAAAATTGCTTCGATAAATTTATTAATTCAATTGACCCCCATTTATTTTGAATTTTTTTTGTATTTATATACGATTTTCTATATAGTATAGGGTAAAATGTTATAGATACGGTAATTTTGACCATCATTCGCAGCATAAAATTTTATATAACTGACCCCATTAATATTTGACCTCCATTACTTAAAAGTCTGGCTCCGCTCCTGAACCGAAGTTCATATTAATTTGTTATTTTACTTTTAAACTTTAAAAGGTTGTGATCTAATCGCTCAATCTATTTTTTTTATAGTTTTTTTTATTTGTTTAGTTGATTCTTATATAATTGCTACAGTATATTGTCAGAAATTTGGATCCCGAAAGAGTTCGAATTAGGTAAAGTATATGACATAATCGGATTTAATCTGAACCGTTTAATCAAAGTCTGCACAAATCTTAAAGTGAATATCCACTATTCCAATTATGTTTGAATTTTTTTTAACTCGACTTTAAACAGTTAGGTGAATATTATTTCCAATGAAGCTGTTCGACAACACCTCTTAATTCGCACTAGGATTAAATCTTAAGGAGATTTAAGGAACCAATGTTGAGTTGTCTTAATCCGTAAGTGATAGCTAAGGAAGTTAAAGGAAGGGGTAGAGGTGCCTTAAGACTCGGGCAGAGAGTTAAGATCCGGGCAAAAGGAGGTTAAAGGAGGTGATCTTAATCTGTACTAAGAAACCGGTGTTAGGCAATATTAAACGACTAAGGAAGCTAAAGGAGGCTCCTTTAGTCTTAAAGAGATTTAAAGAAGTCTTGCTGAACAGCACCAATGAGAGTCTGGAGCGACAAGGCGACAACATTTGGAATTTAATGAATATGAACACTTCTACAAGTGTGAACAAGATTTCACACGTATTCCACAAGCGTCGTCAGCTAATTTTCTATAACTTCATCTCCACGAGAATGGACAATATCCGCGAGAAATACTGTCAGTATACCATCGCGAATACTCCCATCGCTAATAGAAAAAACACTTTTATGTCAGTATACCTTCGCAAATAATCACTTTTTACCCTCGCCGATACTATCTCATTCTTGTAGTACGCTTGGTGTCAGTCTGATATTTTAGTTTTGGTTGCAGGTTTTTACTACTGTTTATAAGTAATCTGTTACTAGTATCGTGCCTGTGCGTTGCAACGGAATATATAATAAGATAACAAAAATAAATTTTCATACAAAATGACAAATTTTCATAAAAAACAAAATTAGAAATATATTCTAGATTTATCACAGTAATATATACAGAAATAAGGAAGTGAACCAAAAATTGATTTGCATTGTGATCCGCTGTATAGAAAATATCAATTGGAGATGGAAAAATAAGGAAACAAATAAATAATGAAACAAATAATTATATCGCTAAATTTTAGAGTCTGTTTAATTTTAATTGTAACGCATCGTGTGGCGGTATGTGTGGCGAGTATGTTTGTAACTAAATTTAAACTTCTACACATAAAACAGATGCATTTAATCAAAATAAGATAGATTATGTGATTAGATAGCTGAGATTAAATCCAAAAATTAATCTTTCAATCGTAGCCGTTGGCGGATCGGACACCCAACGTGCTTAATAATGGAATGGAGATGTTAGGCGGAAATGAAACTTGACTCAATCAACTATTATGGACAATACAGGAGGTTTTAATTAGCTCATCTGTTGCTGATATGTACTTTTGCTCTCTCTACATTCTGTACTACGTTGATCTTTGAATCAGTGTTGTAAAAGACGTCTATTTAGGTCGATTAATCAGCCAATTAGTCGTTGGCGGTGACCAAGCCATTAAGAAATTTCTCGATTTTAATCGGCCAATTTTTTTCAATTATGGCTAATTATTTTCAATTATTCTCGATTAATCGCTTGACAGTACCTTGTTCGTCCCACAAGCACATACTGTTATTTACAACACTGGTTTGAATGCGAATCTGCATGCAATTTCGAAAAAAAAACACTCCAACATTTTGGCGAGGAAATCAGCAAATCAGATCCCCTAAGTTGTCAGGAGGTGTTATTTTCTATGGAATTCATATCCTCTGCATTAACTCAAAAGAGAATCTTTTGAGTTAATGAATCTCGACTGTACGATCTGTTTTAAGATTCGTGCGAATTAGATCTACACTAATATTAAAGGGCCCCTATGTTATAGACACGAGTTGGATTAGCTCCATTTAAAATCAGACGGTTGAAATTTATTAACTCAAAAGATTCCCTTTTAAGTTAATGCAAAGGATACGGATCCCTTTCTATAACCCATCGTTTATAGTTCGCGAATCACTAGCGCCCCAAAGTAATTAATAATCGACTCGAATATTAGGAAAGATCAGATGCGACGATTCTCTGTATCATAGACATTGTGGGTCATAACCACAGTGACAAACGAATAGTTTGAGTTTGGTTCGTCAGAGTAAAAAATTCGTGATTTGAGTATAATTCAGGAATAATTTAGTACAAAAATGAAACAAAAAAACCCCAAAAAAGCCCCCTAAAGAAAAAAAATAAATTTTTTTCGCGTTTTTATCACGAATAATTCGTGATTCGTATTTTATTTACGAATAAAATGTATTATACTTTTTTTTGTGTTTTATTCGGAATTCAGTTCACAAACATCAAAAAGAAAAGAATAAAACACGAATTATTCGTGAATATCGCATATATTGTTACTATGCTCATATGCTCATAAGTATAGTTTTCATTGTTATTACATCGTGGGGCCCGCGCGAGATCTTCTGATCAGACGCTTTGAAACAGAATTTTTACTTTTTATAGTTTCATGATGGGTATCAATTAGTTGTTTATCACTAATAAATCCAACAAAGATTATGCGTTCACTTTTGAAGGAAACCTTCATCGACTTTCAAGAAGCAGCATAGACATAAGAAACAAAACTGCTACTAGACTTGCACTACCCATAAAATTATATCAGGTGTATATCCATCGGCGCACGCAGGATTTCTGTCAAGGTAGGACATAAATCGGGTTAAAATAGCTTATTGGGTTCAAATCCATTAACTAATCGGATACTAGATAAAAAAAAACAATCAACATAATAAGAAACAATAAAAATAGTATAGTTTACATAATAAAAAATAACAAAATAATATCATTTTACATATTAAAAAACAACAAAGTTGATCCGGATCCGTAAATTTCTATAAAATTTTTATAAAAACAACAAAGTTTCTCATTAACAGTGCTTTTGTACTGATTTGACGGGCTTTTCACTGAATTTCAAAATCCAAAGAGGGACAGCTGCCCCTGCCCCCTCTGACTGTGTGTGGGTTCGCCCCTGTGTATATGGATAGTTTTTTTTTTCCAAATTTGTATGAACCGGAAGATTTTCTAATTTTGACGATATCTTTTTACTTAAAATTATTGTACTAATTAATTAATACTTGTCTTATTTTGTCAAAATAAAAGTACAAAATAATATTCTAATTATTACAAGACCTTGTTCTTCAGCTTCGTTAAAAGAACGATAATTTTTTTTTAATTGGGTTAATTTTGTCCGAGGCTAGTCCAACACTCTCAGCATAACACATAATAAAACTAAATATGTACTCCTTGCAAATTTAAATGTATATAATTAAATATTTTACATTTTTTTGAATTTTTTTACTATTTATTAAGTATTTTACAAAACTGTTATTTTTAGATAATTTTGGACCACTCAAAAACAACAATTTTGTAAAATACTTAATTAATAAATAGTAAACAAAATAAAAAAAAAGGTAAAATTTGATCCTCAGACACATTTTAGTACATATTACATGTTGAACTGTTTGAATTGACTGTTTAGACTTTAAAAATTACAAAACTAAATTGTTGTAAGATGTTGTAAGTGAATTCCTCCTCATATTATACATAAAGGTTTGAAAATGTGTTGGGTGGCTTGACTACCAACCCATGATTTAAAAAAAAAAAATTAATGGAAGTAATTGCAAAATGTTGAATTATTATTAAACTTATAAAACTTTTGTACTATAAAAATTTATATATACAGATAAAAATGCGAGAAGATAATTATTTGTTTTTTTTTTAACTTTTCTTACACTAATAACTATTCGGTTTCTAATGCAAGTCATAATTAGAATTTCAGAGGCTTATCATTATTGGAATTTGGAAATCTATAAAAAAAAAAAAATAGAAACAAAGCATATTTCTCCGGAGACTTGGTGAGTACTTGTAGTAATAATCCAGTCATATAATAGTGCCTGTCTGAGGAATTTTTTTATCCGTAGAAATTACTAAAATCAGACGTACAAATATAGAAAGAGTGTATTATTTTCAAAAAAGATAGAAAGATCTGACTCAGATCTTTGAGTCCGATTCAAATATTATGAATCGAATTCAATGATTCAGATCTATTTTTTTAGTTTGGATCCGGACTGTCGGATTAAAGGAGAATCAAGTTCTGATCCACAGATGATTTCAGAAAAGTATAATGTTTGAATATGGAACATTGAGTCAGATCTTTCTATATTTGTTAAAAACGTGACGCTTTTTCTATCTCTGTATGTCTGAATTTAATAATTTCTATGAATAAAAAATTTCCCCCGTCTGAAACTCTGAATTGGTGGCACTGCCACACCGAGTCCAAATTTCCTGAAGTAACTCAATTTTTTTGTTTAGATTCGGACCGTCCGATCAGAGGGCTAATCGTACCAAAGCAGATCGGCCGTTCCGGATCCAAACTCAAAATTTGAGGTACTTTACGTGATATGAATTTCCTTTTAAACTCCACCTTTTCCCTCTTTTCTCTCCGCTGTTCCCTCTTCTATGACCACTAGAGTAGATACGTAATAAATAAATAACCAACTAAATTTCTGAGTACCACCGACCTCTACCTCAGCTTGTACCCTCCTCTCTCTCTTCCAAGTTCTCTCTCTCTCTCTCTCTGTGGAAATTTTTCTTTGGGTTTTAGTTAGATAAAATACTCGAGATTTTAAAGAGAGGAGATGAAGTTTCCGAGATTGGTAAGCGATATTTCTTTACAATTGTGCCTGATCATAACTAACTTTTTTTTTTTTTTGCTATATATTTTACCTATTGGATATACTGTGTATTATTGATCGGAATAATCTTCAGGTAGTAAATTAGTAATATGCTTGATAAATTGGGATTTATTGAATTGGTCTTTTGGAGTTCCTTTTTTAAGGGTATGATTCATATTGTTGTAAATTGTTTGTTCATTTGATTTGCCTTGTTGTTAATTTCTAATTTTGAATATCTTTTCAGGGTTTACTAATAAAAAAGTCAGTCAATGCAAGGGTGTACTTTTGTAATTTAGCCCTTCTGACATGTTTCTTCTGTATAGCCTTTCTTCTTGGGAGTTTAATATTCTTAAATAACCATGTAAGTTTCATTATATCAGACTGGTACAGTGCAAGCTGACCAATAGGTGGTTTGTTATGTTATTTTCATAGCTTGCCAAATTCAGGCCCCAAAATTTGGTCTGCAGAACTGTAATCTGAACTGAATTGATCGAACAATTAACCGGAAATGAACAGAATAAACCAATTAATATTCAATTTATTGATTTCAAGCATAACATCATTCCAATTTTTAGACAAATAGATCCATATCATTCTTCTTGGTGGTAAGTATGTATTATGAATCTATGATGTGTATTGCACTATTGTTGTATATTAACAAAATATTCCGCTTAAATTCATTTGATTTTCAATTACTAAAATTTAACTAATTACTGAAAACCAAAACTATAATGATAGCCAAACCAAATTACTAGTTTACGGCATCCTTTTATTGGCCCAGCATGAGTTCTGACTGGTACAATACCATTCTGACAGAGACTGATTCTTGGTCAGTACTATTCTAGTATTATTGAAGTTATTTAGTTCAAACTCATGTTATAATTTAATCCAAGCTTTACTTTTCCAATAGGCTAAGTAGCATTTCCTTCTATTTGCCCAGTCCTGTTTTATTTAAATTTTGTAATCAACAATAATGTAGGTCATATTATCGAGATTCAGAATGAGATCTTTAGGAAAACCTACTCATTGCATGGTAATGTAATTCAATTTTTTTTTTTTTTTTCTACTATCTTAAAATTTCTATTATTTTCTTTTATAATTCAAATTTACTTTCCTATTTTCCCAGAATGAGTGCCACCCCCCAGGAAGTGAGCCATTGCCTAGGGGGATAGTGAGCAGACAATCCAATCTAGAAATGTGGCCAATTCAAGGCTCTAATTTTAGACCGAGAAAGGTACTCAATAAATCCCAACATCCAATATAAAATCCTTGATGAAGGGAGAACATATTATGGTCTCAATAGCCTTAGATGAGGGCCAGTAATAGTTTACTTGATCACCTTCTTAAGCTAACTGAGATGGATTGATAAATTGGGTCCAATTTGACTTATTTATACCCATTTGTCAAAATCAAATGATAAACTCCAACTTATTTATAACAGTAGGCATCTGTTAGGTTATTTCTTGACTATTTGAAAGTGTGTTCTGCAAGTACCAAAAATCAGGCTCTTTTTCCGCAATTAAGCATAAGTGGTGTTTTCAACTCAGGAACTCATGGTCTGTCACAATTTTAAGCAATTAGTTGTCTAAAAAGCTTTCGCTTAAATTAACAGAAGAGTTCAAAGAGCTTGTTGGCTGTTGCTGTGGGGATAAAACAGAAAAAGGTCGTTGATAAAATTGCTAAAAAGGTAATTTCTGAATTTAAAATTTGATTCACATGATTTATGAGAACATATTTATTATTGTTTATTTTCCTTGAATCCATCTCTTCCAGAATTAAAATTTGGCTGGTAGGTAGTTGTACTGCTGTTGTAGAACTGATTTCCCAAGAATTTTTAAACGAACCATATTTTCAAGGTCATCCTTTCCTAAATAAATTTGAACCATCCATTCCAGCATGATGCATCACTCAGATACCCTGGACCATGCAATAAGCCCGAGTTTAATATGATATGGTGCCAATAATTGGTTATTAAAGCATGCAAACATGTTTCATCTAGCCTCACTCCGATACCCATTAGACCGAATTTACCAGACTTTATTCAACTTTGATGAATATGACATCACAAACTGGTACAGAACCATCCAAAATGGTTTACCAATTAAGTTTTTGTTGGTTCTCTTCAATCATCTTCATTATGAAAGTCATGGTGTTTCTTAACATTTGCTTTCCCCATTTTACCCTCATATGTAGTTCTCTTCTAGTGATTTCACTATAATGCTATTCCACTATGATGGTGTCATTGATGATTGGGGTGATTTGGAATGGAGCAGTACCGCAATACATGTTTCAGCTATTAATCTGACAAAATGGTATGATGATCTTACCAAACTTTGTCTTATTAAAGGATTACTCTATTTTGTATGTATCAGTGAGTTGTGGTGAACTGTAATTGGAATTTGTGAGTTTTTGGATGGAACTTTATGCTTAATTCTAAAACTAAGGCAGCTAATTCAAACTGATTGTTTTTTTTAACTCTGATATTTGATAGGTGGTTTGCAAAAAGATTTTTACATCCAGATATTGTGGCTGAGTACCGCTACATCTTCCTCTGGGATGAAGACCTTGGAGCTGACCATTTTAATCCAAAACGGTAAATATGATATTGCTATTGCTGTCTTCTTTGTTGCTTTTTGGATCTTTTTATTTAGAAATGTAATTTCTGTTGTTGTTTAAACATTGAACCTATAATTCATGCAACCTTGCCGCCAAAGAATGTAAAACAAGGAAAAAAAGAGGAGAGAAAAAAGAAAAGAAAAGAGAAGAAGAGATGATAGTGATAAAACGAAATTATATTAAAATAAATAAAATAAGAAGAGAAAGAGAGGAAAATAGAGATCCATAATCTCTTGATGTGTATCCAAGCCTGTGACGTTTCACTTAAAGAATTTAACATGATGGAGCACATCTGAACTATGTTCTGGTACCATGTACAGCTTGCTAAATTTATCTTCTTCTTTTTTTTTATTAACCTTGGTTTTCTTGTATGTAGTTATATATCAATAATTCAAAAGGAAAGCCTGGAGATATCACAACCAGCCCTAGACATGGCCAAGTCAGAAGTGCATCATCAGATCACAGCTCGTGGTAGGAAAGGAAAACTACACAGGTATGTTATTGAATTAAAAATATGTCTGATTGAGAAAAGAGGAATCAGCGAAGGGTAGTATTTGAATATATTATTTTGATTCATATATCAGAAAAATAGAAATACATGCATCTCATATGTGCCCTTGGGAACTAGAGATATGATCCTTTCCCTATGAAAAACTGGGAAAAATGTCCAAAACAGTCATTTGCACTTTTCATTTTGTCAAACAAAACTGCACAGGCTGTCATATCTTCCTAATTCATGTTGAAAAGAAAGTGTGGATAAAAGGATAGTTTGGTCATCCTTTGGAAGAAAAAAGAGAAGCTACGGCATCAGTGGCAGAGCCAAGATTTTTGTTTTGTGATGTCATATTAAGAGGATTTTTAAGATTTTTTTTTAAAAAACTTGATCAAACTTTTATTAACTTTTTCTTTTTCTTTGTGAAAATCCAGTAGAATTAATTAACCCGACTGTTGCACATGTTGCTCTGCCACTGTATGTCATGACCTGCACAGTATACTTCTCATGTTTTGCTGGAGCATTATTAGCAATTTAAAATTTTGCAAGGATATGCAAAGAAGAGTTTGGGTACAAAAGACAGAAGAGTTTTATATGAAATGCATAAAGAACATTTGTTCCTTTTCTTGAACAGAAGGATATACAAGACAAGGGGTGGAGGGAGATGTTATGAGAATAGCACTGCACCTCCATGCACAGGGTACAGTGTCTTTCCAAAAAAAATTCAATTTCATTAGTTTCTTGCTACTCCACCTGTGTAGTTTCTACATAGCCTATCCCAAGCTAGGAAAAAAGAGGAGGGTTGTGATAAGGCGTGGTGAGCCAATGGTTAAAAAACAACCTTTTTTATGGAAATGAAATCCGCAATCCGGTTGGTTTTCATTTCTAGCCTACCCAACTTGTTTGGAACTAAGGCTTGGTTGTTGCTGCTGTTGTTGTTTGTTGTTCATTAGTTTCTTGCTGTATTTTTTTTTCTTTTTTCTTAAAGTGTTGCTTTATCTTTTGTTGATCCTTTTATTTAACTGTATGTTTAGAACAGATGGGTGGAGATGATGGCTCCCGTGTTTTCTCGAGCTGCATGGCGGTGTGTATGGCATATGATCCAGGTAACTATAAATATTTATATTATATGTTCCCCTATTTTTTCTTTGATTTATTATCATTATGCAGAATGACTTAATTCATGCATGGGGTCTGGATAAGAAGCTCGGCTACTGTGCGCAGGTATTTATTTCAAGGCCTTCTGTTTTTAGTTAGAACAATGAAAAATCCAATATAAGTATATGATAAATTAACAATTTTCATGGATATCATGAGATCTAAGCATAAATTGTAAAGCACTAGAGAGATTAGCTAGATTAATTATGCAACTATTAATAAATAAAATTTAGTCTGTTTATTACACCATAATTGACTTAGCTGCCCTTTGAATATTGCTAGTCTCCTATTGATGAATAATGTCATTTTTACTCTTTTTTTTTTCTTTTCTTTTCTTTTTTAAACAGGGTGAACGGAGCAAAAATATAGGGGTGGTTGACAGTGAATATATAGTTCACTTTGGTATACCGACTCTTGGTTCTTTACCTGAAAATAAGGTGAAAGATTATTATTTTGTATCTTCGTATTCATTCATCTATCAACTACCCTAGCTCGATTGAGTTTCCGAAAGTGTTTTTTTCAATCAAAGGATATAAGACATTATTATCATTTACTCTACGCTTCATTAATGTATTTCATTTTCTTTTTACAGACAAATGAGGAAACCGTTGATCAATCATCCGAACTAGCTTCGTACATGGTACTGGTGTTGTTTCCTTTTAGGTCCTTAATTTCACTTCTATATTTGTAATTGATTAGTAGTTAACTTGATTTCATTTCAATTTTCTGATCTTTCAGGTTTCTCCAGCGGCATGTACAACAGCTGATAGATGCGCAGTATGTCATATATATATTTAGTATATTGTTAGATAATGTCACAATTATGAGTTTGATTATGGAATCAATATTATATTATCTTGGTTGTACAGGTAAGACGACGGTCTTATGTGGAGTTGATTCTATTCCAGAAGAGATGGAAAAAGGCAGCGGAAGAGGATGATTGTTGGATTGATCCTTACCATGAACTATAGTATTAGAAAATACTGTATCAAGAGAAGGCAAATGAAAGAGGAAACAAATAGAAAAAAAACAGAAGCAAAGAAATAGGCAACACTGAAGATTTTACTGTATAATTTGGTACTTCATCTGTGTGATCAGTCTTGGTTCATGTTGTATATGTTAATACCAAATTGTATATATGAAATAGCATTGAGCACCAACGAAAATGAACAATTTCTCTATGTAAATATGTACACTGTAAGCTGATGCATAAATGGGTGGTTTATGGATATAAAAATATAGGGATAGGCTATCATGCTTTGGGAAGTAAAAAGGGTGTTTTACTTCCCGCTCATATCTCTATTTTCAAAGTTCAAATAGTCGATCCGAAGTTCTCCACATGATCTTCATATTATATGTGCTTGGAGACCAAATTTTACATTTTTTGGAAAAAATTTACTATTTTTTTAGAATTTTTGAAAATCACAGCTTTTCATTAAATAAAATAATAATAAAAAATTCACAAAACACTGATTTTCAAAAAATCTAAAAAAATAGTAAAATTTTTCCAAAAAATGTAAAATTTGGTCTCCAAGCACATATTAATATAAAGATTATGTTGAGAAATTCAGATCGACTGTTTGAACTTTGAAAATAAAGATATGAGCAGGAAGTAAAACACCCTATTTACTTCCCAAAGTATCGTAGCATCACTCTAAATATATAATGTGTATATATTTATTGTTGTTTGGTAATATGCATATTTCAAGGAATTTTGGTTTGAGAAAAACTTTGTATTTTTTTTTTAACATTTTGTTTATTTGCTATACTTTGGGCAAGATGTTTACATGATTGATACGGGTGAAATATGGCATAGAATTCTATGTGAAGACATGATTAAAGGCTAAATGCTCGGAATTGTGTGGGATCATAATATTTGGAGGAATTGTTGCGAAGATTGCACTGGGATCATAGTGACAAACGAATAGTTTGGGGTTCAGTTCAGTAGGGTTAAAAATTCGTAATTTGGGTATAGTTCGGGTATAATTCGGAAATGATTCGGTACAACAAGAAAGAAAACAAAACCCCAAAAAATATTAAAAAAAAAATTCACATTTTTATTGCGTTTTTCTCGCAAATAATTCGTGATTCGCGTTTTATTCGCAAATAAAACATATTATACATTTTTTTGCGTTTTATTCGGAGTTTGGTTCAGAAACGTCAAAAAAAATCAAATAAAACACTTATTATTCACGAATTAATCGCGTATATTGTTTCTCGTGCGTCCACAGCGCAATATTTTGCAAGAAACTCCAGCATTCAACACACTGAACGTTTGCAACACACTCAAACTTTTTGTTTGTTTTAATGGTCGGACCGGCTAGGTGTCTCCTTTTAGTATGTCAAAATATTGATCATAAAGAGATCACGATTTGTTGGACCATACCTGTTTATGGCGTATTTTAAAAAAAAATTGGCGAGGAGATCTAAGTTTCAATAAGTTAGTCAAAATATCTTTGCATGACAGAAAAAACGGAAATATTGACATTAAAACAATTGATTCTGACAGCTTTTATAGGAATTTTAAATAGTTTGGAGATAGGTTTCAGATAGAGTCAGTAATGTTGGTAAATTGAACTTAAAAAAGAAATGAGATGCAATTAAAATACGGTCAAAAGCAGTGAAATGTTCTCTCATTTCATACTTTTTGTTGCTCTTATCCTTGTTCCTGTGATATTGTGATGTTTACAGTTGATGATTTGAGAAAACATAATGATCAAAATGAAATGCATGTGAATTTTGTTCAGCATTTAAACTTTCTTGGCCTCAAAACTACCACAATTTCCAGTAAAAAGAAATAAATGGATTGGGTAAAACACACCATCCCCTCTTCCAAAAAAGCTAAAAGTATATGCAAAATTGGTAAATGCCGGTTCAATTTGTATCCCGTAAAGATCCTCATTATTTAATTGCAGCAAACAAGATGGAACAATGCCATCAATCAACCTCTCTATTTATTGACGGCCACCACTTTGCCTTGATATCCGTGCACAATCAGCAAATCTCTTCACTGTCTCAGCACATTTAAGGGGTTCATTAGCATAGTTCTTATAGCACTCCAGACAATCAGACCTTTCCTTCAAGCATGGTATAGGGTTCTGGTAGGGCAGCTTGAACTCCTTTTCACGCAACTCCTTTGACCTCTTGTTCAACTCCTTGAGCATTTCTGACTCTTCCACCTTCAGTTTCTCCAACACCTTCTCACTCTCTTTTAATACTTCACGAATGGATTCAACCTCAGGAGGTAGTTCAACTGGAGGTGCAGGTGCAGGTAAGGGTAAAAAGAGGGGTGGAAAGATTTGGGCAGGTGGCGGTGTTTGGGTTTGAGTCTGGGTAGCTTCAGCTTTGGGGGGTTGGTTTGTGCTTTTTGGTGTTTTGGGTTTCGGTTTTTTCACTTTTCTAGGTGATCTTTTTTCATCTTCTCGGGCTAGTTGATTGATCAGATTGGTGCTGATCTGGACAGTGTATGAATCACCCATGGCAAATAAAACTTAACTAGGAAAAAAAAAAACAGAGCTCAAGTTAGAACCTGTAAAATTATATGAGATCTTGTTCTAAAATTAAGTGAAGAACATTATTGTTCAAGGAACCCCTTTGGGTGGCCAGAAACTTGTACTATAATGGAGACTAATTTTTGGAAAAACCCCAAAAATTTAGGAACTATGACCAAAGCACCACTCCTTTAAAGTGGCCAGAACAAGTAAATGTACAATGCGAGCTAAAACTTTCAGCTCATGAGACTTCTTATTGCCAATTCATACCCGTCTAAAGAGGTATGGATTTCTCAATGTACATAACCAAAACAGCCTCAATTGGCAATAGTTTAGGATTCCACTGCGCAAAGAAGATATTGGCAGTTGAACTAGTACATACAGCTAAGAAACCCTCAACAAGTTGTAGCAAATCAAAGTGAAGTCATCTTTTTTGGACATAAAATGCGACGTGATTGAAGAAAATTGGGAAAATGCAGCTATGACCGCTATAGACAATCGCTAAATCTGCTATCCTACTATTCACTATAGCCATTTAGCTCTCCGCAATGCTACATGAATCAATTGTCTTGAATTTCTTTAGCATGGTCCATATTCCTTCATATACTTGTTCAATCTTCCATATGTTGTATATTTTTGGTTAATCAAACTTGGCTTAATCTATCACAGCAATTAAATATGTGTGAACTCAAAATCCTATCTCTAATTCTCTACTGTAGTACAATTCCTCTCTAATATCCTGCATGACAGCATGACTTACCTCTGTGATTGTCATGCGTGCTTAATTTAACAAAATTAGTATCTTGCATACCTTTCTTATGGCCACTTTGGGGGTCGCATTAAGTCTGTAGGTTTAGAAGGACAATTTTGAAAGCAATGAATAGATATAATATTTGAAAACTTCAAATCAACCTCAATTACTTCCTCATGATATATATCTTGAATGAACAGTGTATCAGTAATCTTTTTCAATTACTTTTGAGGCAGCACAACAGTCGCCCCAACAATTACAGATTGAGACATATATCCAATGACAATTATTTTAGTATAATATTTGGATTCAGAAAAATGTAAGTATATTGATGAGTGAAAGGATTAAATACTTGTCACATTTTCAATTCGCTTTATATTTTATCATTTTGTACGTAATTGTAGCCAAAGTCAGTGAGGATTAGAGCACATTTCAGTATGTCATAATTTTCAATGCAAGACTTAAAATATATTTAAAAAGAA
Source organism: Carex kokanica (assembly GCA_025461125.1). NCBI lineage: Eukaryota > Viridiplantae > Streptophyta > Magnoliopsida > Poales > Cyperaceae > Carex > Carex kokanica. Next base: position 223,938 of record JAJGRX010001389.1, read on the forward strand.
GCCGCTGTGTAGGATAACTTTCGCTATAGCAGTTGTAGCTTTTTTCATGGCCTTACCGTGATGGACCGCAAACCTCTATTTAAAATTTTGACCTAAATCATCAAGCTTGAAATGAAATCATGACAAACAGAATGTAAACCCTAGTGAAAACCAGAATTTGCACCAAACAAATAGAATGGTGCTGGCATAAGCAACATTAGATTTCACATTCACATGCAACTCTTTACAAAATAATCTACTCAGAACTACAACTATTGTATACTAATGTACATGGGTCCAACATGAACCACAGTATCAAGTTGTTTTGGTTGATACTAGTACAGTAATCGCCTTCATATTTTAAGAACAGTTACTAGTACAGTAATTTAACCAAGTGACCTCGTAATGTGATCTTGAGAATTTCCTGTTTTACTATAATATTTTAAAAAATAATAATAATAATAATAATTTGACCAACCGAACATTAGAGGAGCGAATTCATCAAGAGAAAAAAGATCGAAGTGATACAGGTAGCGCATGAGGTGCTGGTACGGACTTTTATCGTACCAGTAATGACTTTTCTGGGGTACATGAGTGCAAACCGCAAATGATATCGCAAGAGCGAGAATTCTAAACACAGAGAAAGGAGGTTACCTTGCACGGGCGAAGGGAGAGAGACGAACGAAACACCGATCTAGGGTTTTTGGTGAACGGGCCCAACGGGGGGGAGTGAGAGAGACCCGATCTGAGAATAGAGAAAGAATCAAACGGGAGAGTGGCAAATTTTCTAAAACGCCCTCAAATGGATTTTAATTTATGATATGGCACTTCGGCTTTCAAATATATTTTTGTCCCCTGTTTATGGAACTGATTTTTGGCATGTTACTTGGAGCATCTACATCATTAGTATTATTAAAGTTTCTAATCTGATTTGATAATTTTTAAATTAATTTTAGAGATGTGGGAGAGTTTATTATTTATAAATTATGCAGTAAAGATTTTTATTAAGAAACTGTTTATAAACTCCATGCTGACCAAATAATTGACTCAAATTATATATATATTTTTAAATTTATTACTAACGTGACTTAATAGAAACTCTTAAATTAATTTTAGGAATATGAGAGTTAGAAATTTTAGAGACCTTAATTTCTAAAAAGTAGTTAACAGTTATTTAGAAACTTATTTGAGTTGCTGGGATGTAGATACTTTTATCTTTTCATTTAATTTTTATAGGTAGCATTAAAACAAAATATCATTAAAGGTAGCCGTTTTTCAAACAATTTAAAATCTAGCAAATATGAATATCTCTCTATGCACATTAAATATGCGTGCTTCAAAGGAGATGCGCAAATTTAGCTTGTGTGTCACTCTCCATTCTCCGACATTTTTATTAATACCCTAAAACAAAACAAAAATATCAAATATGCCCTCACATTGAATTTTTTTTTAAAAATGCCCTAACCGCCCAGGGGCTGGGCGGTCAGCTTTCCACCGAACCGCCATCCCATCGGGCGGTCCAAAAAAAAAAAAAATCACCAAACCGCCCAACTGTGGGGCGGTCCACTATTTTTTTTTTTTTTTTGATCAGATTCAAAATTCATTTTAGAGAAAATGGCTACATGGATTTTTGTGTTCTTTATATCAAAATAAAGGTATGAAAGTCTAGTTTCCAGATAATATAATTTCTCTATACAAAAATATTACAGATTGGTACAGTTTTAGCGATTAATTGACAGAGGTCAGAATTCAGAAAAGCTGAAATTCCAGTGAGCAGTCCTATAATTTTGATCAGATTCAAAATTCATTTTAGAGAAAATGGCTACATGAATTTTTGTGTTATTTATATCAAAATAAAGGTATGAAAGTCTAGTTTCCAGATAATATAATTTCTCTATACAAAAATATTACAGATTGGTACAGTTTTAGCGATTAATTGACAGAGGTCAGAATTCAGAAAAGCTGAAATTCCAGTGAGCAGTCCTATAATTTTGATCAAATTCAAAATTCAATTTAAAGAAAATGGCTACATGGATTTTTGTGTTCTTTATATAAAAATAAAGGTATGAAAGTCTAGTTTCCAGATAATATAATTTCTCTATACAAAAATATTACAGATTGGTACAGTTTTAGCGATTAATTGACAGAGGTCAGAATTCAGAAAAGCTGAAATTCCAGTGAGCAGTCCTATAATTTTGATCAGATTCAAAATTCATTTTAGAGAAAATGGCTACATGGATTTTTGTGTTCTTTATATCAAAATAAAGGTATGAAAGTCTAGTTTCCAGATAATATAATTTCTCTATACAAAAATATTACAGATTGGTACAGTTTTAGCGATTAAAATCCATGTAGACTTGGAAACTAGACTGTACTAGACTTTCATACCTAGACTTTCTTTATATCTGATCAAAATTATAGGACTTGGAAACTAGACTTTCATACCTAGACTTGGAAACTAGACTGTACTAGACTTTCATACCTAGACTTTCTTTATATCAAAATATTGGTACAGTTTTAGCGATTGGAAACTAGACTTTCATACCTTTATTTTGATATAAAGAACACAAAAATTCATGTAGCCATTTTCTCTAAAATGAATTTTGAATCTGATCAAAATTATAGGACTGCTCACTGGAATTTCAGCTTCTGTCAATTAATCGCTAAAACTGTAGTAATCTGTAATATTTTTGTATAGAGAAATTATATTATCTGAAAACTACACTTTCATACCTTTATTTTGATATAAAGAACATAAAAATCCATGTAGTCATTTTCTCTAAATTGAATTTTGAATGTGATCAAAATTATAGGACTGCTCACTGGAATTTCAGCTTTTCTGAATTCTGACTTCTGTCAATTAATCGCTAAAACTGTACCAATCTGTAATATTTTTGTATAGAGAAATTATATTATCTGGAAACTAGACTTTCATACCTTTATTTTGATATAAAGAACACAAAAATCCATGTAGCCATTTTCTCTAAAATGAATTTTGAATCTGATAAAAAAAAAAAAAATAGTGGACCGCCCCACAGTTGGGCGGTTTGGTGATTTTTTTTTTTTTTTTTTTTTTTGGACCGCCCAACGGAGGGGCGGTTCGGTGGAAGGCTGACCGCCCAGCCCCTGGGCGGTTAGGGCATTTTAAAAAAAAAATTCAAAGTGAGGACATATTTGATATTTTTGTTTTGTTTTAGGGTATTAATAAAAATGTCGGCTCCATTCTCCAAAACAGAAAACGTTGTTATTATTTTTGTTTGATTGTGTCTCACTGTTAGATATTTTCTCACACTTTTTAAAAAGCTACTTCTTGACTTCCCCTCTCTTTATTGGTTTATGAATCTCTTTTTTTTTTTATTCACATGATTTGGGTGTTCTCTCTCTAGTGTAAGTTATTTTCTTTTGGCAAAAAAAAAGTTTAGTTTCTCAAGAGTGACACGCAGACTAGATTTATACTCTTTGAGCATACAAATTTAGTTTGCGTGCCACCCTCAAGACACGCAAATTAAATCAGCATATCATCTAGGTTTTGAATTTTTTTAAAAGAGTTGACTACCTTTGAATTTTCTAAAATGCTAAAAATAAAAATTCGGAATTTAAGTATTGATATTGAGCCAACAAACCATAAATTATGCTTAAATAAGCAGAAACGATGTATGTCATCACACATGTTTATTGGAACAAAAAATTAATCATTTGAGGATGGAAATTAAAAAAAAAAAGGGAAACACAAAGAGATGGAAAGAATAAGAAGAGGAACTATTTTTTAAATCAGAGAGAAAAATTAAAAAAAAGATAATACTTATTTCTGTCTCTCTTTTTCTCTTCTCCTCTCTCTTGAACTCCTCTCCAAAATTTTAATTTACTGAAACAAATAACTTTTTTGGACAATTCGATCACCCTTTTCCTTCTCTCCTCTTCTTTAATTTTAATTTACGGAAACAAATAAACATTTCAACAATGCCGATCACCCTTTCCCTTCCCGAATTCATATCACCTATGGTATCTTAAATTTTCAGTTTCGATCCGAACCGTTCGATTGTTTCGACACGAATATTAAAGGAGCCCGTATATTTCACTTCGGACCGGATTGGTCCCAATTCTGATCGGACGGTTATGATCTAAACTCAAAATTTGAGTTACTTCAGAGAACCGGACTCTTCCCTTTATTACCCTTCCCTTCCCTCTTCTTTTTTGAGTTTCTGGAGCACGACCGTAGGGACATAATTGTCTGTGATTGTTTCTTAATTCTTATACGGTATCAGCCCAGAGAGAGAACTCGCCCCGCTCAAATGGCGCCGCCACCAGATCACCGCCGTCCAATCAAGCGCGTGGCTATCTCCGATCAACAGAGGAGGCGCGAGCTGGCGCTCCGTGTCCAGGCCGACCGCCGCTCCGATGCACAGAACCGCGCGAGGCAGCTCGCCTCCTCTGTTCTCTCCCTCGGACCTGTAACCGAAGTGGAGCCCGAACTCGAACAGGAGCAGGAGATGTCCGACGCGTCTGATCAGTCAGGGGGTCGAACGGAGTTGGACCCGGTTCGTGCAGCTAGTTTAAGAGGGCCAGAGGTGAAGAGATGGTTCGCTGCGCAGCTTATGCTGCCCGAATGGATGGTTGATGTCCCTCCGTTGCTTGATAGTGACTGGTATAGTCTGATATTTACTTAATTATCTCTTTTCTTGGTATAATTTGTTAAACATATGTTGAAAGTCTTCTTTATCTGAAATAGTTAAACTGTGAATTGTATTGTGGAACTTAAATTGTCAAATCATTTCAGTCAATTGCTAATACTTGAGCACTTTGAGAAGGTTTTTGATGAAATAGGTTGCAAACAGAATGTCCTTGTGCAAATTCCTTAAAATGTTGCTTTCCGAGATCAAAAGTTGGATATTGTTTAAAAGTGTTGCTTTTTTTAGTTAATTTTTCTAGTCGTTGGGTCTATAGTCAATTGGATTTTGTTTAGTATTACATTTTGTGGTATAGAGTTTTCAGCATGTTATCTTTGTTACTGAAACTCCTATTTAAATTGATATAATATTGAGGTTCTTTAAGGTGTTATTTTTTGAAGAATTCTTCAAGGCGTTGTTAATTTCTGAACATATAGATTGTATAATAACAGTTCCAGCTTTTGCCGTGAGTCCTAGTATTCACTCCAAAAAATTAAAAAGAAAAAAGAAACAGAAAATTACGACCAATTATATAGAGCATAGACGATATCTTCTGAGGTCCTCCTAGTATCAATTTCTCTAAAAAGATGATAATGCATATTTTTTCATATCAAGTAGGGATATGGGAACCACTGCCAATTATTCATTAGAAATATGTTGACTCTTGTTTAGGTATGTGTTTCCAAGACCATCTGGCAAAAGGTGTTTTGTTGTTTCTTCAAATGGTACAACTGTTAGCAGGCTTCGTAATGGCTCTATACTTCACCGGTTCCCTTCTAGTTTGCCTAATGGGGCTAGAACAAAAGATGTTTCAGGGCCTTCGAGCTCTTACTCCATTCTTGACTGCATATTTCATGAGGTGAGGTTATGTTTCATTTCTGTTTGACCTGATTTTAACCCTGTTGGTGGAATTGTGACGTTTTGAGGAAGCGCTTTTAAATTGCTAAAGGTTCACAAGAAAGCTGCCATTTGATGTCAAAATTGCATAGTGGCCCATAAAATGAAACATATTACAATTTCTATAGGACTGGCTTTTGTAAGTTTATTTAGCATGGCGCTCTATTGAAAATGTTTTGATTTCTGTTTACTCTATCTTCATGTTGGGTTTTCTACTGGCTTTGGATGCTAGTTGCTTTTTTTTTTTGTGGTAATTTTTGTGGTTAATTTGAATTTGTTTCAGCTTCTCCTGAATTGCCAATTAAAGTATTAGGGTGTTTTGCTTCATGATGAAGTTCTTGTATGTGAGGTTTATCTATATAAGGTGCACTTTAGATGGTTGAGTTGTAAATGCTGAAATTTATCTGCGCATGTCTATTTCATGCAATAAATTGTTCTTTACATTTTGTTATGCATAAGATTGCCCAAGCAGATTTACCCAAGGGGTGACCAGATTGCCCAAGCAGGTTTACTTGCTCCACAAACTAAAATTTTGGAGGGGAGCCAAGGAGAAGAAAGGAAAACTAAGACACAAAAATGAATAGAGTTCCCCTCTAATCTTTACACCCTGATTTGGAGGGTAGCTCTTCCCTTTCCTTCCCTTCCCTTCCCTTCCCTTTGAATTTGTGGAGTACACCCTAAGTTTCTAAGATATGTATCCTAAATTACCATGTTCTGCATTTCTAGACTCCTTTTATTTTTTTTCCTATTTTTCAGGCTGATGAGACATACTATGTGATTGACATGGTTTGTTGGAGAGGATACTCTTTGTATGATTGCACAGCAGAGTTTAGATTCTTTTGGCTCAATTCCAAACTCAGTGAAACGGGTGCGTCTGACCCACCATCTCAGTATCATCGGTACAGATTCAATGTTGTACAGATATATGAGTGTAACTTAATCGGTCTCCAAGCTGCTTATTTGGGACAAGTATCATATGTCAAAGATGGGTTATTGTTTTACAACAAGTGAGATGCCAGTTTGTTCTTGTTCATCCTTTTTTTTCTCGCATTACCACACCTTAAGAGATATGTGCTGGTACTAATGTGCCACTTTTAGCCATTTTGTGTACTATCATATTACTTGCTTACCTGTGGTTAAAGCTTAGAAGTTTTTAATTAGCTTCTGAGTTCAGTGAAACCTGCACAAGTCAGTAACACTACCAGCATAGATGCAATCTGTTTTAGTTCCAGAATGTTTTTTAGTCTGGTTGTTACTGCAAGTTAAAGCACTCATTGCATTGCAAGAAAAATCTATGTTCCATTTAGGTTTTTTGGTAGTGCTTGAAAGTTATTTTCACTTTATTTTTTTCGGTAATTTAATTGTTAGGCATGCACATTACCAAGCCGGCAACACACCTCTAGCATTAGTATGGAAAGATAATGTTTGTAGCCAGTATGTTCTTGACACTGATAACCAAGGGCAAATTCCTTCTCAGCAGCAGGTACCTTTATCTTTTGCTATTTTACTCATCTTTTTAGTGGGAATTATGTTCATTTTGATACATAGATTAATTTACTGACTATACTACCTTATGTTATGATATATCCCCCGATTAAAAAAAGACAATATTAATTCTTTTGTGCATATTTGTAAACGTTGGATGAGAGTTAGAATAGTTAGAATAGCGAAAATTTAGAATAGTAAATGAGAATAGAGAAAAAATAGTGATTTTCAGATTAGTGTGAAAATGGTGCTATTCGGATTAGTAAAATGTTGTTTGGATTGTATATGTGGAATAGTGAATAGCTGTAACCAATAAAGAATAGTGTTAACAAAGTGCTAATTAAGAGGAAAGATAGACAAGTGAGATCTCAAATGAATTGTCACGACATGGAGATAGCGGAAAGTGGTATGAAATTTGCCATTTCGGGACTGTGTTTGCGGAAATAAAAAAAGGAAGCATTTTTTTCTCTCATTTCACATTTCCGAATAGTAGCTATTCCAACATTCACAAGGAATAGAGAATAGCAGCTATTCTAGCTATTCCGAATAGCAAAAATGTTGTTTGGATGCACATTGCTATTCCGAATAGCTTCTATTTTAGAATAGCCTCTATTCTTGTGTCATCCAAACATAGTCAAACACAAGTAATAACAACTGAATTTTTTTAACTATTGTGCTTGTTTGCTAATGTGGAACAAAATAAACCAGGTTGTGTTGGAGTTGCAAAATGATGGGAGTTTGACTACTTCTGATGACCCTCCTGTTGCACTTGGTTGCTTAAGTAGAGACATGATTGCTCAGGTCATCTTTTAAGTTACTACAGTAAAGAACTTTTTTAAGCAATTGTTAGATGGGGATATAGAACAGAACCAATGACTAAATAATGTAACAGTACATTAGGCAGCTGATGCTATAATAGGCCAATTTGTGATACCTAACCAGATGGCTTCGTATCGTCTTCAAAGCTTCTATACATGCACATATCAGTTAATTATTCTATGTAAAGCCCTGAAAAATTGTGATATTTTAGCATAACTAACATCAGTTTACAGCTAGTTAAGCAATTATAATTGTTGTATCAATTTGCAAGTATGCAACCTGAATTGTATCGGTGTATAAATTTGTTCAGTATGGTTTGCGGGTTGGAAATCTTGTTCGGGTTGAAGTTAGAGATGACAGTGTGAAGCTAGTAGATGGAAAGCTAGATCTTGGTGAATTGCAATTGGTGGGGAAACCTAACCGTTCACGTGCTTTTGCGGATACCTACTCCAAAGTAAGGATCCTTCACAACTGCACCACTAGCAGTTTCATAATTACATAAATACCTATTCTGTTCAGTTGTTACTGTAACTAAAGCAAGCAATGCTGTGTCTCCCATTTTCTATTCTTTCTTTTTCCCATTTTCTGGTTTTTGCACTTAAGGCTGTAAGCATTAATTCTGACAAGCAGGGTTGCACCGCACCAAATGGAACTCTTTACTGTTGGTATGGAATGGCGTGGTACCATCCAGCTCTATGGTCATGCACTGTCGCCTTCTTGTCTGTTCCTTTCCAAGTTCAGGACCAATTTGCTAGAAGATCAGAAGTGAAAATATCCTAATTTGGTGTCTAACATCCATTGCACAGGTATTGTTCCAGTATGCAGCTCGGCATGCACCTCTCAGGATTGAGGACTTGGTGGCATCAATCCAGTCAAATCCTTCTGTTGAGAACTCACAAGCATTAGATATTGAAATGGAAGGCTAAAGGTACCAACAACTTGCTGGATGCTTATGCCAATATGTGCTGTGATCTCTCAAAGCAAGATGGTAGGCTCTTGAAGCTTCACATGATGTACCTGCTTTCATGTCCAGAACCTTGGAATTTTTATGGAATAGGCATTTATCCTTTAGAGAAGTATCCTGTTAGGTCTTGAGAACCCCAACAAAGTGATACACTAAGTTAACCCTTTAAACAAGGAAATGATTCTAGATATCTATTTCTCAAGTATATTATTTGAATGTAGATATTACCAGCTCGAATGTTATGGTAGAGGGCAAGCAAGAGAATCAGAAAAGGTCGACTTTTTGAAGCCCTTCATGTAACTTTTTTATTTTCTTTTTCGAGAAATTTGCTCAAGGAGCATATTTTGAAAATACTCTTCAAGTGGATTACAATGCATCTTTAATTAATTTATGCATGAAGTAATTATTAGTGAGAATATGTAAATTTATGACGCCAACAATGCATCTTTAATTAATTTATGCTTGAAGTAATTATTAGTGAGAATTAGGTAAATTTGTGATGCCGTAGGTTGCATGCAAGTTCTTGCCACACTAGCACAGTTGTGCGCAAAGATATAGTCGTTGGATTCAGAGCACTCGTAGGAGACTTCTCTGTAAGGCTTATTGTACACATGCCAATGTGATGAAGTCAGATGAGAATGTTTACATCAGCATTTGCGACTGAAAATAGAATAAACATAAAATGGAAGGCATAAAATATAACATATCAGAGTAGCTACAAAACGGGGGCACAAGTTAATTGCAGGAACACAAGATATGCATTTGCTTTTACAAACATCTTTTGATAGAAAGGGTTAGAACACAGCTACATAACAGCAGGTTAGGCATGTGCATATTTACAAGATAATGCCTATTGTCTACAAAATATACTATTATAATTCAAATTCCCTCAGTCCTCTCAAAGCATCAAGGCAAAGTTTCATTAGCTGCACAAATCACAAATTTAATATGTTTAGGTAGATCAGAAGTTTATCTTAAAGAGATAGAGAGTTTACATTAAGCTTCTCCCAGTTCGCACGCACTTTTCCCTCCTTCCATCAATAATTTTTTAGTTGGCACTAAGACATTAGTAAAATAGGTAGTTTGTACCAGTACATTCCCAAAATGCTGAGATCAGAATCTAGCTTTCATATAAATAGGCAAAAATTATGTCTCTTGTGTTTCAGAAAAAAAAAATAGACCGAAAGATAATGCACTCCATTGAGTTGGGAGTCAAATAATTGATCTCAGTTTAGATATGTTTTGGTGAAGGACTGTAACTGAAATACCAGTTATTTATTAGATATGAAAACTGAGAAGGTCATCTATTGATATTAGTACAGGACCTATACCAAAAAAAGTAATGCAAGTGAAATGCCACTTACATGTTTTATGTCAGAAGCTGAGAAGGTTCATGTATCAGTTATGGTAGTCTTGGTGCAGGATCTGTCTGAAAAACATTAAACGTGCGGCGATTATATCTAATTGGATAGGGGCAGCATCGAACAATGAAAAGTACGGTTTGATTGCGTAAATCTTGTATTTTATATGGCATAAATTGGTCTTCGGTGCTTTGTGCATGTAGCAGTTGTTGAGCGGTAGCACCGAGCAGGTGCTCAGCATGCTTCCCGAGAATAACGAAATCAGCAGAGGCTGTAGAGTCTTTTACAGAAATACAAAGTCTTAGCCTGTAATTAACAAGTAAAATATTAGGAATAATTTTTACAAGCTAAATATAATTGAAAGTTTCAGGATTATATAGGAAATATATATAACCTTAGTACTACTTGTGCTTCATTAATCTTAAGATAGCATTTGGGGCACATGTATCCATCTTGTATGCACTTCAATCTTTTCTGATCTCTTGGGCATGCTTTAAAGTACCAATCATGTTCTCCTAATACTTCATCCACTGTTGCAACACATTTATAGTCTCTATTCTGTTGAAATGTAAGAATAGCCACTAAAGTGATGATACATCATTAGTTTTGGCACATATATATGAATTGACTGCAGTTGTTGTACATGTACAATGAAAAAATGATATTACCTTTTCTCGTTCTAGATCTAGACCGAGTAAATAGTCCAGCTTAACAGTATCCATATCAGTGCCATGGGAAGTGGGTGCATTTTCTGATTTCTCTGCTATTTCAGGCTTCAACTTTGCAAAAATTCTTCAAATTTGTTTTTGAAACAAAAACTCTGTTAGAACAAACAAGCAGTAGTCATGCAGCGATATTTGAATGATATTTGAAATGGAGCTAACATTTTCTCAAATTGTGCAATCTCCGGCATTGTGCGGTCTTGATATATACGTGTTGCAGTATACGTTTTAAGGCCCCAAATCCCTCGACCTATAATAATGTATCTAAAATATTAGTGAGCTCATGTATAGTTTTTGTTAAAAAATTGTTAGATGAGATTGAAGACTTGACCTGAAAATAGACGTAAGCGGAGCGAACTAAACGCTACCACAGTTGGGTGAGATTTAATGGTAAGATCTTCTCTCAGCTCATTGATATTTTCTCCCCAAAGTGAAACTGGTACAATGGTATTTCTACAAATATAGAGCATAATATGGATAAGCTGTGGTATTTGGTATTTAGGTCTCTTTGGTGTACCTTTTTGGCGAGTCAATCAATGCAATTAAAACGAAAAATGATTTCAATTTCTACAAACCTTTCATTTGCAATTTCAACTGTACGCACGTAGGAAATTTTATTACCCTTCACAACTTCTCTGATTGAAGAAAGCCGATTGATTCGGCCAATTGCATCTATTTGAAGTTATTATTTTTTTGTCAGTCAGGATGAAAACTACTGAAGAAGAGAATTATGTCAGAGTAATAAATAGATGAGTACAATTACAATTACCTACTATGGCGTTTTCATCAATTTGTTTTCCTAACTCTTCAAATCGGCAAAAGTTGAAGTATCTAAATGGTATTTCTGGGTATCTGTCAGGAGCAGGCTTAATAACCACTGCTCGGTTGAATCTAACTTGCCACTCATGGCTAACTATACCATACTTTTTTTTCGCTGGTATTACGCGAAACAGGTAAAACTCATAGACATTTCCTTCATGCATATATGGAAGAATTACATGCGAATCATCAACAGTCATGGTGCCTTGAATTACAGTTCCCTGAAAAAATAGAACATGTCACTAAGGTGGTTACTGGTATGAAAATTTGAGAGTTCAATTTAATAAAAGAACTGTTGTTATTACGAAAAGTCGAAAACCACATTTTACCTCGGCATCTATAAGTGAGAAATCTACATTAAAACTACTTCCAGTCAATGGGTTGCATGCATTCCAAATTTTTAGTACCCTTGCCACCATTGTTGGTCGATCTAATTTGTTGGTAAGAAGTGATAATGGCACAATCTTGCTGTCTTGTTGAGCCATACCTCAAGCTACAATGCGGTACGAAAAAAAACAAAGAAAAGTTTATAGTATAAATTGTGCTTTATCTTAGCCAAGATATATTTTCTTTCCATTCATTAGTTGTAGCTTGAGTGTTGATGAACTGACAGGTGGAGCCATGCAGGCCACGTGGAAGCGCCTGAGGTCGATTTGTGTTGCAAAATTTCTCTCAGCACTCGTTCCATTTGACAGCGCATCAGAGGGTTTTCTCAATTTGAGAGATTAGAAAAAACATTAATCTATCAATTCCAAGAGGTCTATATATAGGTTGTTTATTTGGGAACGGACTTTGCTGCTTTTCTCAAAGCAGGATTCTGTTTTTCCGATTCCAACTATTTAAATTTGTTGAAATTTGTGTATGAAAAAAGTTTCTTTATCGAGATACGCAAATAGAAAATTTTAAATAATTGGAATCAGTTCTTAGAGAAAAGCAGCAGAGTCGGATCCGTTTATTTGAGAGAAATGCAATTTACGTCATCATAATATGTAGAATCTATTTTACATAAGATCAATAAGTGAAAAACCAATATATATATTTTTTAACTTGATATGTTGATATTCTGGCCTTCTAAATTTATTATGATGTATTTTACATAATTTTTGGTGTGGATGTATTTTCTCTTAATATATAATATGATCTCCTATAAAAAAAAAATATGATAAATATTTTGCAATTTATGTTTGAAACTGAAATTTGCATAACTAAATTAATGCTAAAAAATAAAAGCATAGTAAAGAATTTAAAACATAAGTATTTGATTGAATGTAATACTGCGATTATTGTCCAACTCTAGATCATCTAACATGAAAAATGATGACACCATATATGTTATTAGGATTCAAATCTGTTGAAATCCGAGATCATCAACAGTAACTCTGAAATTCCGAATCCAGCCATTGAATTGTTTCGAGATGCGTACACAAAAAAATCAGCTGTTTCGAGATGCGTGCATAGAAAAATTTGGACGGCTGGATCTTGGATTTTAGGAATTTCAGAGTTACTGTTCATGGGTCTCGGATTTCAGCTGATCTGAATCCTCGTTATTGATGTCGATTGTATGATCAGAGTCAGACAGTTGTAATTATAAATCATGTTTAAAAATCTCTCCTTAAAAAATTCACAATACAATCTTATTCATTTAATTTTAATCATACAGTCCACATCAATATTAGCACATTATTCTGATTATAGACAACAGTAATTATTTTTAATAACTCCTTCCATTTTGTGTGCCTCCACAACTTCCTAAATAAACTCTAGTTATTTTTAGTGTTGTTTCCTTCTGCAGAGGAGATGAATAGCTACAATGAAGTTTTAGTGAAGAGAAAATAATTTTAGTCTTTTAGACATTGCGGAAATAAATTATCAGAAATTTGGTAACAAGTTTTTAAGGAAGAAATCAAGAAAACCAATATTAACTACAACATGTTTTTGTGGAAAGATCTTGTAGATTTCTTCGTTCAAAGAAACACTAGGCATTTGAAATATTTTTTCTCATTAAGATGAAGCATAATTTGTCAATATTATTTTATTTTTCTCATAGTAATTTCCCACTGTTATAAGGTGAAATAATATTTTTTTTTAACTCTATGTATACTATTTACTTTTTAGTGTCCCATCATGTGGCTCTTTTTCTGCATATGCAGTCATAATTTTGTATGGTATTGCAAAAATTTTAAGTGGTGTTGCTTTGTCTTCAATTTTTTTTAAATATATTTTTATTTCTATGAATATACTTATGATTAAAAAAATTATAGAATTAAGCCTAATCCTAAAATTTTGCTCCAAAATATGTATCTATTTTTATGCTTTTCTTCAAAAAAATTTATAAAATATATAAAATATTTAAAATAAGAGGAGGGTTCAAATGCACCATGATTTTGTGCTCCAATATGCTCCACATTTTTTTTTTCTATTTTCAAAGTCCAAACAATCAATCCGAACCGCTCAACATGATCTTCATAATAAAATATTCTTGGAGATCAAATTTTATATTTTTTAGAATTTTTTTACTATTTTTGTAGATACGTACAAAATCACTGTTTTAAGGAGATTCTGGATCATCCGATAAAGTAATATTGTACCTATGTAAAAAAATATTAAAAAATTCTAAAAAATATAAAATTTGGTCTCCGAGTATATTTTATTATGAAGATCATGTTGAGCGGTTTGGATCGACTGTTCGGACTTTGAAAATAAAGATAAATAATATGAAGCATATTGGAGCACAAAAATCATGATGTATTTGAACCCTCCTCTTAAAATAATTATAAAATTGTATCTCATTTTACTTTTATGCCCCTTCTTTTTTTAAGCGTTCTTGTTTGAACTTGAGGGGCAAGTAAAACTGTGTGAAATCTCAGATTCCATTATTTATGCTTCGTTTAATTTAACCTTTTTAGTTGAAAGTTTCCAGCGTGGTCTCCAGCCTCCGCCATAAATTCTCCTGTGGCTTAGAGTAGTCCAAGTTCACCTATAAGTGAAAGCTATGCTTTATGTACCCTATTATGTACACCATTATCTCATAGCCAACAGCCTAGTCACAAGCACTGTTGTAAAAAACGTCCATTTAGACCGATTAATCGGCCGATTAGTCATTGGCGGTGACCAAACCGTCATGAATTTTTCTGACTAATCAGCCGATTAAGACCGATTATTCTCAATTATTTCTGATTAATTGCTTGGCGGTACCATGTTCGTCCGACGACCGCATACCGTTATTTACAACACTGGTCACAAGTGTGAAGTATCACAGCTTATATAAGAGAAAATTAGAACTCAAAACTCTAAGTTCAAGTTTACAAATATGCAATTCTAACAAAAAATGTTTGTTCATATATTAGGGGACAAAACTGATTAAAAATGTGTATATGAACTTGAATAATCATATATTTTCCTTTTAGTTTTTTATTTATTTAAACAAAGCAAACTTTTATATCTTACATATTATGATAAGTATTTGCTTTTAAAAAAAAAATTCTTAGATATGGCAAAGTACTAACTATTATGAAGCATGTCAAATAAAATTAGATTCTAGTAAATATAAGAGTTGTATTAAGTCAATTAATTGCTAAAGAAATAATAACATATTCCTTCAATTTTTTTTGTTTATAATTTTTTGTATGATGTGTAGCTACATCTATACAAAAAAAAAATTACAATGTGATATTACTTGAATTTGTTCAGCTTTAACTAAATAATAAAATTCGTTCATAATCATTAGATGTTTGCTTAAATATTAAGGGACAACTCACCACGCATTTGCTCTAAATAGAAACCTATTTGGGACACTTTTGAGGATAGTTAGCAATAATAGAGCTTTGTAATAAGTTAGTTACTCTTCTTGTTCCACAAAAAAAAAAAAATCAAATACTAGTACAGTAAATATTGAACAATTATTCAAGCAAATATTTCTCCCTCTCCCTCTCTCGCTCTTCCACCATGGCTTCTTCCCTTCTCCCTCCCCCACCCGTTTCACATGTGGTTCCAATCCGTACTATCGCTCTTTCCCTGAACACTTCCAAAATGTTAACTGGATCTCTACCGAACATTGCTGACAACAAGATTAAAAATTCAATAAAGCACAGAAGGTTCAAAATCCAAGCTGTTGGAGCATCATCGCCATTGGTTTTTAGTAAACTCGAGGCAGATGACTTCAGACACCCTCTTGATAAGCAAGTATGAATACTGTGTTATTACATTTATTTTTAATGTTTTCATCAATTAGCTAAAAAATTGATAAATTTGAATTATTTGGGTGCTCCTTGCACCAGAAAATAAGAATTTCTAAGTGTAGAAAATGTTCTCGTTTGAAGCTGTATTCCAAGAAAGCTCCTCTTTTAAGACAGAATTTAAAAGAGAATCTGATCAATTTTCCTTTCTGGTAATTATGCAGAACACATTACTTTTTAAAGCTATACCCGGGCTAGATGAATTTGGGAAGGCCTTGATTGGTACACTTGTCTTTTATTCACTCATTTACTCTCTATTGTTAACATGAGTGTACTGTGTTGTATCTGTACATGTATGTACAGATCAGACTGGCATAATTTCGTCCCGTTTTGTATTTTTAAACCTTTTCTTTGGCAGAACATGATTCAACCTTGAATCCAATGGTATTGTTCTGGTGTCATACTGCTTAGTAAGCAAGTACTGTACTGTTACAAATATATAACTTGATGTGCTGTAATGGTTTCTTCTATTTTGTTCTTTCGACTTTGTTTTATGAACACATATATTTGCAATTGAAATATGAAATTGGATATACCTTGATTAGACCATGCTGCTAATTTCTTGGTTTGAAGTGGTTCATACTTTTATTTATACATGATTTATATTCACGTTATCTCTGTTTGACAAAACCAATTTATACAAAAAAGAAAACTTAATAAAGGAAAGAAAAATGTTTCGTCACTGGTACCTGATGTGTATACTGGCAAAAGATAATGGTGCTGGTCCACTGGCTATAATTAGTTATGCGGAAGAATTTTTTTAATTATAAACAATCAACTCCATTCATGAAAGGAGCATGGTTCAGTAAGGACAAGCAGTAGCACCAATTACTGCTCATCAAATAAACCACTTTACTCTTCTCAACCTGAAAACAAAAGAAACAAACAAAAACAAGATGGAAATTACTTTTTTCAATCAAGTGATGTTATTGTTTTCAATATAACCAACTCTATTCATGCTAGAGAATCATGGTTGTAATTGGAAGTGATAGAAAATAGTGCTTTAACTTATTCAACACTTTTTTCGTTTAACATAGGACCGGTTTCCGAGCAAATTATGCTTCTCCAGAACATAGGAACATCTGTACAAGTCTCTGAAAATCAGGTTCTTTTCAGATACACATATGAAACTTCTTCACGATTTCCTTTCTGGTTAAACAAACCTTACCTAATTTGGGAAATGGAGACTTGGGGGTTCAGTAAGAGGTGGATTGGTTTATTTATTACTTTTATTTATTTTCTAAATGTTGGAAGGGGGTATCGGGAATTTGTAAGCCGTACAATTGCATCTGTTTGCTGGTTAAATGTTTTTTTTATATTATTTTCTTGAAAACTCAGAATTTACAATTATCTGGTTCCCCCTTCCTGTTTTTCAACAGCTGGTAGATCTTCATCAATTATTGCAAGAGGCCGCAAAGATATTGAACACAGAAGCACCAGATCTGTATGTGCGTCAGAATCCCATACCTAATGCATACACTCTTGCAATCAGTGGCAAAAAACCATTTATAGTAGTTCATACCAGTCTTGTCGAGCTTCTCTCAAGAAAAGAACTGCAGGTACTATTCATACTTTTTCCTGCAAGCTCAGTTAGAATTCTATCAATTAGAATTGAGATGCAGCATGATTGATTTTATCATATACCATTAGAATGTATGGCCCATGTGTAAAACCGCATTGGATTAAATTACTCGCTGGAACATAAACAAAAGAATGAGAGAAATGTAAGACATGACCATTACCTGAACTGACCTGTAGGTATAGTAACTTATATTCCTTTATTATTATGCTAACAACTTCCTTTTGTTTTCTCATTTGCTCCTCTTATGTGATTATGTTATTCTGATCAGGCTGTTTTGGCACATGAATTGGGCCACCTAAAATGTGATCACGGCATATGGCTCACATTTGCCAATATTTTAGCAATGGGAGCATCCAGTTTACCCGGTAACTCTTTATGGAAAATATTTTATGTCTAGGAAAAACATAGAGACAATTCTGCAGTACAGTATGGTTCAGTTGTTCTAGATCTAATCTTGTTAGAAAATAGAAATGGAACTTCAAAGGCTGCCAATGATTGTTTTTTAAGACTTAAGGCTGCCAATGAATGTTTTCTATTTGAGTAAAATGGTTACTGATACACTTTAAAAAATAAATTGCCACTTAAATAAAGTTATTTTTTTTTCTAGGGTTTGGCTTTATTGCCGGTTTCTTAGAAGAACAGATGTATAGATGGTTGCGTGCAGCGGAGCTCACTTGTGATCGGGCTGCTCTTCTTGTAGTGCAAGATCCCAAGGTACCTTCCTTTTCTACTCACAAAACTTTGGATAAATGTATTTCAAAAGTCACCAACAGTTGGCTGAAGTCCACTATAGAATACAAATAGAGCACACCAGTTATATCTTACTGCTCAAGACATTGCATCAGATAGTTTAGATATGATGTCTAAATTCTTCTTTTTATCGTATCCGAGTTTTGGAATAATCGTTGTATTCCTAACTAATGGAGAATATACGACGTTTATTTACAGATGAAAAATTCAGCTATAAATCGTTCCCAGAATTATTATAGATTAACTATTATATAGTACAATCCAAGTTGGTCAGATTCTCGCTTACTCAAATTTGATTTGAGTCCGTGAAACTATATGAAATTTATTTTTAGTGGGAGCAGCTTGGGAAAATGGTCTAATGTTTATTTTGTGTGTTGATCCGTTCAAGAGGTGGTCATCTCTGTTCTGATGAAGCTGGTAGGAGGTGCCCCTTCTCTTGCTGATCAGCTCAATGTCGATGCCTTCTTGGAGCAAGCACGATCCTACGACAAGGCGTCTTCTAGCCCGATTGGTTGGTATATAAGGTCTGTCTTATCATACCTCCATCATCATTATCATGAGCAAGGCTATGGTACTATGCATAGTGCATAATGGTCTTACTATGGATCAATATCTCCATTTTGAAAGTCCAAACAAACGATCTGAACTGTTTAACATGATCTCCATAAAAAAATGTACTTGCAGATCAAATTTACATTTTTTAGAAAAAATTTAGTATTTTTTTAGATAGGTAGAAAAGCACATGATAAAAAAATTCTAGACCATTCAAAAGTAGTGATTTTCAACCTATCTAAAAAAGAGTACAAAAATTCTAAAAAAATTCTTGTGGAGATCATGTTGAACGGTTCAGATCGTTTGTTTGGACTTTGAAAATGGAGATATTGATCCGTTGTACAGACCAATCTGTGCTATGCATAGGGCGCGAAGGAGTACACTAGCCAGAACGTTTCTGCTCATATATATCTATAGTTGTGTGACGATCCCAAGAGATGCTCCAGCTCGAGGAACTAAATCTTAGTCAACAGAAGCTCTGGATCAATTCCACTTGACTTGACTTTTTTATTTCTTTATTTTCAGAGTTCTGTTGAAACATAATTACCAAATTTTGAAAGAGATGGGAGCCCATCTCTTTCGTTCAAATATTTGAAAAGGAATATTAATTTTTTTTGTTACCATGCTGTTAAGAAACTTAATAATTTACATCCAATTTTTCTTTCAGAAATGCTCAGACCAGGCAGTTGTCACACCCTTTGCCTGTTTTACGGGCTCGTGAAATTGATGACTGGTCAAGGAGTCCTGAATATATGTCGCTCTTGAGCCGGGGCATCAGGAGAGAAGTCTAGATTTCCCAAAAGGTGACATGATTTAACTACTAATTGATCCATTGAATTCTTGAGCTCAAGCATTTTCTGGATCATATTGTAATTTGTATCGTTCTAAATCAGTGCTGTTTTATTTTATATGGTAGTCTTGTGTTTTCCAGGTTTGATGCGCATTCTATTGTCAACCAAGTTGAGCTTAAAGGTGAATTATTTGCAGCATCACAAGTTTGAAAAGGAGAGAGAACAAAGAAGTGTAGGCTAGAAATAGAAAGGTAGTGGCAAGCCATTAATGGACAATTATATAGACGACTTAAATGTGTGAATAAACAGTTATATTGTCTTTTCTATACGAAACTACAAGGGATTGCCATAATTTGTAGTTCGCTATAGTGGTAAATACAAAAAATTTCATTAGAGAATAGCAACTGCCGGTACCCTCTGTATTTGGTATTCCCAAAAGTAGCTCTAAATAAAAACGACGATTTGAGAATATTCAGGTATCAATTTCAGTTCATATTATGATTTCATAAGAAAGGAAAAACAAGTTTCAGAAGCATTTGAAGCATTCGTATAACAACATAAGACATGGTAGGCATAAGACATAAACTAATCGAGGTATGCACATATACTTGTAATTAATATTTGACGAGGTATAAATTAATTTTGGTATGACGAGATATAAATATTTGGAATATTTTATATTAATACTTTCAAATGTCATCTGATGCCATATGTGAGAAAAAATTGATAGCATCTCTTTGATAGAAACACTTGATACATGACTATCCACACTTGCATTACAAGGTATGAATACTTGACACATGAACTATTCACACTTACATTACGAGATATAAATACTTAGAATATTTGATATTAATACTTTCAACGAGGTATGAATACTTACAATACTTGATATTAATACTTTCAAACGTCATGCAATGCCACAACGAAAAAATTGATAAAATTTGTTAGATACAAACATTTGATACATGAACTATTCTCACTTGTATGACGAGGTATGAATACTTGCAATACTTAATATTAATACTTTCTGAAATCATCCGATGCCATATGGAAAAAAATGATAGAATTTATTAGATACAAACACTTGCATTATTACAAGGTATGAATGCTTGCAATACTCGATATTAATACTTTCAGACATTATTCATTGCCATATAGAAATAAAATTGATAGAATTTGTTAAATACAAATACTTGATACATGAACTATTCACACTTGCACGATGATGTACGAATACTTGCAATACTTGATTTTAATACTTTCAGACATCATCCATTATCCAGTGCCATATGAAAAAAAAATGATAGAATTTATTAGATATAAACACTTGATACATGAACTATTCACACTTGCACGACAAGGTATGATACTTACTCGATGAGATATGAATACTTGTGCGACGGACAACCCAAAAGTATATCATCATGGATCTCATTTGAAAGAGAAAATTGCGTAGAAGACGTCCGTGATTTTATATTCGCAATCGTCAGAAATATTGATGAGATTGAACGGAGAAAAAAACTCACCTCTAAAAACATGTAAAAGATAGATATGTGATGTGTTCAGTTTTTTTTTTTGAAATACTTGGTATCTTAGATATGAATATTTGATATATTATATATTAATACTTGTACGCATAGGTATTCATATTTGCACGCGTCAATTATAAAATCTTGCAAATATTAGACGGTCCTCCAAGTAGTTAGTAGTCTCCTCAAGTAATTAGTGTTTTTTCAGATAATTCATGCTTGAAGGACAGAATGGGAGATTGTTAAAGAAGATAGCTAGCCGCTCTCAAAAAATTAATGTTTAACGGATAAATGAAAATACTACTTTTCGTAAATACTTTCACCCGAAGCTCAATAATGCACGCTCCTATTTAGTTACCGAACACATCGGATCCGTAATTCAGGTGAACACAGACGGTTTGATTTGTTGTTAAGGTGCCGCAGGGAAGCGGATCCGTTGCCGATTCATTGTTACGTGCTAGATCCGTATCCTCTGCATTAACTTAAAAGGGAATTCTTTGAGTTAATGAGAATTTCAATCGTTTGATTTTAAACGGAGCCAATTCAGTTCGTGTCTATAATATAGGAGCTCTTTAATATTAGTGCAGATCTAGTTCGCACAAATTTTGAAACATATTGGACAGTCGTGATAGAATCTTTTGAGTTAATGCAGAGGATATGAATTCGTGCCGCACAAGGGAATTCGGATCCACTAAAATAACTTTAATTTTGGTCTTGGATCCGGACTGTCCAATCTGTTCTGCACAAATTTTAAAGAATCCTGCATTTTATTTCGAACCGATTGGCTCGGATTCTGATCAGACGGTCCGAATCCAAATTCAAAATTTGGGTTACTTTAGGGGATCCGGACTCCAACAATTGAACGACACGTGTTACACATCCATACATGCTTGGAGTTTTGGAGATAAAACTTCCGATCCGTACCGTTACATTTTCTGGCCAATTTCCACTCTGCCAGTAACCTTCCTCGAATCCTCTATTCCCCATTGAACCTCAAGTTGGAGAGAGAGAGAGAGATGGCGGTAGTGGTGCCATGTGCGAGCTTGGCGAAACGCCTTCTCCTCGTGTCTCCCTCAGGTCATCTTCTCTTGTCTCTTGTCTCAGCTCTCTGTGCTTATCTTCATTCGGGCATTTCATCAAACATGTCATGTGCACCACTCTGTGGCTCTGTCACTGTGTCCTCATTTCAGGATTTGGCAAGGCTTGCGTTGCCTCTACATTGTATGCAACTCGCAGGATGACAGCATATACCATTCGTTCCCCACTCTCCTTAAAGGTTATATTAACAAGAATTCTTAATTCAGGTTTTTCAGGAGTAAATTGCAGTTTTATTTAGCATTTCCCTCTTTAGATTTGTCTTAATTCTAAAACTAATATCAGCAGCAGTTGCGTACCGCTGCAAGAGAGTAGTCTATAAATATATAACGCCAGATTAATGCCTTGGCAAGAACATGGCTAGTTGCAGCCCTTTGTATATACTGGTACATTATCAAATGGTACTCAAATAGTAGAAACTTTGATATGTAGGTTATTCATATTCCAACAATGCACCCAGGAAATGATTTATTTCATTTTATATTAATTTTTTGGTTTTGAAGCAGTTTTTATTTGAAAGAAATTGTATAGATTGTCAAATAATTCCAATTGTCAAGGGATCCCATCTCATCCCATATATTTTGTGCCCAAAATTTAACTTATAAGAATCCTTAGAGTTGGTATTCTTCTTTTTGGCCCAGGCATTGTGTGAATTTTCTGTTACTGGTATGCACCAGTAGTTGTAAATTAATTTCAATTGAATAATCTGTCAAAGAAACATTTTATGTGTTGCAGTTGCTTTTCAGCTTATTCTTCAAGTTATTCTATTTATTATTAATGATTCTATTTTTCTTTCCAGGTAAGGCCATGCACTATTGCTCCGTTCTACTGGTTCAACTTGTTGAGATGATAAAATGAACACCATGCAATGCTTTATGTCAAGCTCTGTTTTTTTTTTTTGACCAATCCAGAGTTCCCTTGCCAAATTTTCACTTGCTGCTACAAAACCAAGTAAAATATCTGCTGTTCAAAATGGGAGCTCCATACCGGAAAAATCAAGAGTCAGTTCACCTCTCTCTTTTTTTTCTTTTTTCTTTTTTTTTCTAGACACCCCCCCCACATCCTTTCCAGATTCTTTTGCTTATGTGTCTGTTTTATATGCTAGTTCATTTTTAGTTGGAGCTGGTTTATATTTATGACATGTATTTTTTTTTTTATAATACTTTGCAGAAATGTATCATACTGGACATTGAAGGAACAACAACCCCAATTTCATTTGTTTTTGAGGTGCTTTTCCCTTATGCACGTGATAATGTGAGGAAACATCTCATTGCTACATATGACACTGATGAAACGAAAGATGACATCAAGTTATTGAGAGCACAGGTAAAAAAAAAAAAAAGTGTATTTCCAGAAAAAAGAAATTGACAAGAGGAGCCTGGTTATAAAGTAGGAAAGTGGCTACATTTTTTCTCTTTTTCTCTAAGAACAGTCTTGAATTTTGATGCAATGCTATCAGCCTTGTTACCTATGTAGAACTGGTTTTCTGGTACATCCATACATGGCAAGGGTAACTGTTAGTGAGGTAAGTAATGCATCTGCAGTGAGGTACCAAATATCTTTTATATAACACGGCTAATAATGTTAAAGAATGAAGAGTCACTATATGGAATAAGCAAGCTTTTTTTATTTATTTAATAGTAGTAATAGCATTGGTCTATTGACAAAATTAGAAAAGGATGGTCTTTTCCAAAAACTTGATAAGGTAAGAGTCTTAATGTTTTGGTTCATGTGCAATGCAATTGAGATCTATACTCGATTTTCCAAACTGCTTGGAGTTTGTGTATTACATAGTGTGATTAATGTAATAATTATCCTTTGTATATGCTGTGTGAAATTTATGTGATTTTTGTCAAATATACTATGTTGGTGGTAGCAGCATAACGAGACAGACTAGCTAATGTTGTTCTTCAATTGATCTGTTTGTTTCTTGAAACACCAATTAAGGTTGAAGATGACTTGAAACAAGGACTCAATGGTGCAGTACCAATTCCACCTGACGAGGCAGGAAAAGACTCGGTTATAGATGCGCTGGTAGCAAATGTGGAGGCTATGATCAAAGCTGATAGAAAAATCACATCCCTCAAGCAACTTCAGGTGTTGTAAAAGAGATTACTTCCCATAAAAGTCGAAAAACTTTAAATTTGTTTGATATTCATAGTCGAAAAACTTCAGGTGTTGTAAAAGAGATTCATTTTGGATACTTCATTTTGGTATGCAGGGACATATATGGAGAACAGGATTTGAAGGTAAAGAGATTCAAGGAGTTGTCTTTGATGATGTACCTGAGGCTCTTAAGAGATGGCATGCAAGTGGCATAAAGGTCTATCCTATCTTTCTCTCTGTGTGCATGCACGTGCCAGCTTTTTTCTGTTTGTGTGTTATGTGTCTGCTGTCTGTTTTCTAATTTGAACCATTCTAAAATAGAGCTTGCAAACTGTGACCTGACCTGACCTGATCCAAATGTTGAAAAGTCAACTTCATCTTATTCAACTCCAACCTGATCAGACCTAAACTTGAGATATTTAAAACTATGAAGCTGAAACCTCATTGAACCATGACCATGAGCAATCCAACCTGACCTGAGAAAACCACCTGATCTTAACCTTAGTTAAATGTCAAAAGCATCAATTCTCTTAATCAGTTTTTCCAGAAGGATAAAAATGAACCAAATCCTGATATCAACTTATCCAAACTGACCTAAACAGAATGGCTGGAGACACTGAAATGAACTGAATAAATGACCCAAGAGTTAAATTGGCCTGAACCTAAGACCAGTTTGAGCTAAAATCTGACCTGGTCTGCCCATCTGCAGCTTCTAATCAATATGAAAAAAAATCAGTTAACAAATGCCTTGTTATATATTGATGATGCCACCTATCAGTGCATAATTACTAGTCACATGAAGCGGGTGAGAATTGGTTCACCTTTTGGGTTTATGCCCGGCTGGGTCATTCCACTTTGTATATTCACGATCTTATAACAAATAATTTTTCTTCGTGGCAGGTTTACATCTATTCAAGTGGCAGCAGAGAGGCTCAGAGACTGATATTTGGAAATACCACCTATGGTGACTTGAGGCCATATCTGTGTGGATTTTTTGACACGATGATTGGGTTTGTTTTGTGTCTACTAATGCCTTATATTGTTAATTACTTTCATATATCATAGTTAAATCCAAAACTAGTTTGTTTATTAGAAGCCACAAAATACAGTGCACCTCTCAGTATGACAAAAGTCTTTATTAAAGAAAGGAACTTCTTGAAAGATGCAACATTAGTATTTGGCCCCTTACCATATATGACCAAACTACCCTAATTCGCATCTTTGAAATAAAACAGGAAACTAGAGGAATGAGTAACATTCACATCGGGGGGGGGGGGGTACAATAAGCGGTGTCTTGCCCCACAGTAATTCAATTTTTTATATTCATTTCATTTTGGGCACTGCAGAAACAAAAGAGAATTAAAAAGCTATTACGAAATAACACAATCAGTAGGGGTGGATAAGCCGTCTGAAGTTCTATTCATCACAGATGTCTACCCTGAAGCAGTGGCTGCAAAATCTGCAGGTATTTATTCCATCTAGTCCTTCTAAAAGGTACAATTTCTACTTCACCCTGCAGGGTTCAGCATTACAGTGCTATAAGCCACTGTGACACGGTTGATTTCATCTATTTCATGTAATATAAGCTTATGGCATTTAGTAAATTCTATGTAAATTGTTAGGTCTCGATGTGTTGATATCCCTCCGCCCTGGCAATGCACCTCTGCCAGAAGGTCATGGCTTCCCGACAATCACTTCTTTTGCTGAAGTTTGAACTAAATAAATTTAATGACTATTCAGGATTGGCTATTGTTTTTGCATTATCATAACTGATGCTTAATTTGATAGCTCTATCTCTCTCTCCCTTTCTCTTTCTCTCTCTGAATTTTGTATCTCGGAACTTTCAATGTAAAT
Source organism: Carex kokanica (assembly GCA_025461125.1). NCBI lineage: Eukaryota > Viridiplantae > Streptophyta > Magnoliopsida > Poales > Cyperaceae > Carex > Carex kokanica. The sequence continues at coordinate 250,148 of JAJGRX010001389.1, forward strand.
CCTTGCTGTCACTGATGCTCAAATGGCAGGAAGAACGCTACTTTGAACTTCCTTCTGGGTTGGAAATAAATTTGTTGATACTTTGTACTATACTGAGCTACCTGGATCGCCTCTCAACATTGACATTTGTAATATAAAAGACTTTCTTTTTTTCTTAAACTGATCTCAGAAGAGACTAACCTAATGCACTAAATGTTAAAATTTGTTCATATACAAAAAATAAAACAAATACGGAAAGAAAACTTGAGAAGAAAATTTCACATGACTTTTTTCAAAATGCTGCGTCCTTGAATGTAAAGTAATTTAAAAATCTATTGATCACGATGTCACAATAAATTTGTAAATTATTTTATCTGCAATTATATCAAATGTGATACTGGTTCTAGTTAAATGATAAAGAATATACTTACATTTAGTTTTTTAATTTGATAATAAAATTTGAGTGCAATTGTCATAGTCGGCAAATAAACTTGATTCTAAATGCTTTGTATCGAAATTTTTATGTTTGGAAACATTAACTGCCAAATTTCAACAAAGCAATGCACTGAGTCCTTGGACGAATGAAGAAATAGAAAATGGTTGACTTTATTTTGGAAAAAAAAAACATTATGTTGTAATGTTTTCTTCTTTTCACTTTATTTGATTTCCTTTTGATAAAACTATTCTGTTAATTTTTTTTAATAATGAAATTGTCAGATAATTTTTTTTAATAATGGAAGTGGTTGTAATGTTTAGTTTTCCTTTTCTTTTTTTAAATGAAATTTGCATCATCTACTATTTATTAAAAGATAAAATGTCTAATTTACATTCATTGCCTTCAATCTTAATTTCATTTGGAGTTCGTGGCTTTTCTTTGAAGCCGGAATTAGCTTTACCAGGTTATATTTTCATTTTAAGATTGGAAAAAGGTTTGGTTCAATCGGGAGCGATTGTCTAAATCTTTTTTTTTTCTTCAAAAATCTAGCAGAAGTCAAGTTATGTATAGATCTCGTATACGGATGAATGCATAGAAATTAAAAATGTGCACACACGAATATCGATGCACCGGAAAGAGTGACTTTTGGCTAATTTTTTTATTAATCGAAAATAAAATAAAATAAATATCGGGAATGGGTGGTGTTTCAAGAGGAAATGGAAATATAGGCAAAACAGGATTGTTTATCTCATCTCACGGACGGTACAAACATTTCTGTCCGTATTAATCACCACTAATTCAAACCTTAACTCCGCTAAACCGCAAAAAAAAAAAAAGATCGGGATAATCGGTCCCGTCCGTATTAATCACCACTAATTCAAACCTTAACTCCGCTAAACCGCAAAAAAAAAAAAAAGATCGGGATAATCGGTCCCGTCCCAGCTTGAGAAACATTGGGCTTGAGTAGCTGGCAGTTGAGTTTCTTTATTAATTGGACATCTCCCCTTCATTTGTTGTAAACTTGATGTTTCCAGTTCTGTTTCTTTTTTGTTTTTCTGAAAATGATAATGGTGAATCCAACACCTCTGATTCGAAGATGAGATCAAGCCATGAATTTCTATTTTATATTGTAGTTTTATTAACACTAGTAAGTTTAACCCCAACGGCATTGTTGAGAATCGATTTTATTGAATTGTAATTGATTTATGAAAGAGTAGGAGTTGATCTCGTGTACAACTAGCTTCTAAGTAGGAGTTCATCTCTTGAGAAACAAAGAAGACTTCAGCAGTTCGGTCTCCCAAAACACAAAATAATATATGATTTATTACTAGATTTCTGATTTTTGTTTGGGACGGAACGGATTATCTCGACCGGACTTTTTCTCCGCATTTGGGACGGTTTGGATTAGCGGTGATTAATCCAAACGGAAATTTTTGTACCGTCCTTGAGACAGGATAAACGGTCCCGTTTTATCTATATTTCGATTTCCAATCAAAACGCCACCCTTTTCCAATATTTTTTATTTTTATTTTCAATTAATAAAAAAATCGGGACTTTTGGACCATTTTCGGTACATTAAAAGTTTGCACTTGATTAAATTTTTCGATGCATCCAAATTCAAACATGCTAGAGATTTTTAACGATTTCTCTGAATAAAGATAAGTGTAAATTCCATACAATTTTTTTTGTGCGTTAGAAAAATGTACAATTTGGTAAATCAAAATTTGTACGTACGAATTATAAATTTTCATGCTAGTATCAATATAAGCATTAGAGGATGGCTCTTCGAACAATAGTTAGCACTTTTGAATTTTGTAATCAAACAAAACTTGTGCAATTATGACATTTGACTTTTAAAATGAAAATTGCTTCAATTTATCATCCCTCAAGAGTCAAGACTATCATGTGATGCCTCCTTTAAATATCTTATCTACATTCAATTTAGCTCATGTTGCTTATATACACTGAAAGCCGATTTTTTTATCTGTAGTATTTAAAAAAAAGTTATACATATAACATTAAATATAGAAAGAGGAGGGATCCGATTACAACACTTTTGAGTTACCACAAAGTTACTCCAACTATTTTCTACATTTTCAAAATCCAAATCATCGATCCAAACTAGGGCTGCAAACGAACCGAACCAAATTGAATCTGCCGTAGTTCGAATTCGAATTCGAAATAATTTCGAATCAAACCCAGTTTGAAATTGAAATAGATTTCGAACCTGAAAGGCCAGTTCGAATTTGGTTCGGTATAATTCGAACTAGTTCGATTTGATTTGAAATTAGTTCGAATGCGGAGGAGAGAGGAGAGCAACGACGGAGGAGAAAGTGACAGCAACGGCGGAGGAGAGAGGAGAGCAACGGAGGAGGAGAGAGTGAGAGCAACGGCGGAGGAGAGCCGCGTGGCCAAGGAGAGCTACGGCAGAGGAGAGCAACGGCGGAGAGTAAAAGTTGGCTAAACCTAGATTTAGGTTTAAGCGACTCTGGCTGCGGGAGAAAAATAATGGCCAAGTCCCTCTTATTCGCTAGCCTATATTAATTGGACGGTTGGCTGATTTCGAACCTTCAAAATTCGCGAACTATATCGAACCTGGGCAGGTTCGAATTCGAAATTGAATTAATTTCGAATCGAACTGGTTTCGAATCGAATTTTTTTCGAACTTTTTCGAATCGAACTCGAATCGAATCACGAATCTCGAATTTTTTGTGCACCCCTAATCCAAACCATTCAACATGATCTCCACAATAAAATGTGCTTGCAGATCAAATTTTATATTTTTTTTAATTTTTTTACTATTTATTAAGATGGGTACAAAATTCAATGGTCTGAATTTGACTAGTTTTTGTAAAATACTTAATAAATAGTAAAAAAATTCAAAAAAATATAAACATTTTTCTCTCCAACAAATAAACATGGCCAATAGCAAAATTTCCTTTGACTTCAAATCTCCGTTCCTCTGCACAATCCATCTGTGTGCACCTTCCGATTGTAGGTCCCTCTGCCAATCTCTTACTGGTAATCGGAATTTACCAGTAAGTGTTGCGTATACCTCCAAAGATATGAAACATTCAGAAAACAAATGTTTGATGGTTTCACCTTGTCGCCTACACAATACACACATACTTGATAAATTCCACCCTCTCTTTTGTAAGTTTTCAGCCGTCAAAATTTTTCATAGAAAGTCAGCCAACTAAAAACCTTTATTCTTGAGGGGACACATCAAGAAATGGGAACATAAACTGAGTTATCTGGACAATATCGGATACGTGGAGTGACCGGACAAGATTAGATATGGTGAGAACCTAAACTTCATGTCCAGTCACTCCACGTATCTATACTAAGTCCGTATTATTGGTTTTCTCCAACAACTCCATCCTTTGATGATTTTGGTTCTCAAGATATATAATATGTAAATTTACAATAACCTGAAATTGATTATCTGCATACACACAGATATATAACATTGCTATCTCATATAATATTTGAGAAGTCCAAAACGGATGAAATGTCATACAAATGCACCGCATCATACAATTTAAATGATTTCACAAAAGATACACATTTTTGTATCTTCATACATATTGGGTGACCAGTCAGTAACCGTGCAACGATGGCAGGCAATGACACGTGTTTGTACTTTAACAATTGTGAAATCAATATAGTAATTAGATAACGAGAAAGTCCAAATGGAACACGGCTTCAGGTCCATATTTTCCAAAGTAACGTAATCATGAGTTTAGGATCGGACTATTCCATCTGAATCGGAGTATATTCGGATTTATTTGAAAATAAGATTCGTTTCAATATAGGATGAACGGTCCGGATTCTAACTCAAATAGGACTGTCAACAAGCTGGGTCCTAGTTCGGCTTGTTAATTATGGACTGAGTTCTTACCAAGCGAGCTAGATCTAAGACATCCGAGTTAAAACTTCAGCTTGAAATCATGACGAGCTGGCTCGCTAGATCTGACTGGATCTTATTTTAACCGAGCTGGACCGAGCTAAACAGTATAAAATGCATACAAATTCATACAAATTCACAAATTAATGTCTAACTGAGCTAACTCGCGAGCAGCTAGGCCCCAGCTTGAACTCGTTAATTCTGGACCGAGCTAGTGAAGAGCTGGCTCGTTAACAACTCGGTCCAGTAGTGGGCGAGTCAAGTGCGAGTCACGATCGAGCCACGAGCTACGAGCTTTTTTGCCACTCCTAAACTCAAACAATAAAGTACCTTAGGTGATATGAATTCGGCAAACATGATAATGATTATAAAATCAATCAACACTTTACTACAGAAAATTACAATTACAAAGCGTACGTTTTTTATTATTCATTGTATTAAAGAACAATTACAATTTTCAGAAAATGATAAAAAAAAAAAAATAGGAAGTATGTAGGATGATCTAGCAAGAACTATCCATGAATTCAATCAGGAGGTCGCCAACCATGCCTCGATCTGGCATCTTCCCAGCTGCACCATAAATTGGTGCAAGGCCTCCGCTAATTGGGCCTGGGTTTTCTTTTACCTAAAAGTATTATTAAAAAATATTTAATGGAGGATAAATTATAAGATTGCAATATTACCAACTAATTTCTTCAATATACAATTTTTTGTCAGTTACCTACCATATTTATGCACCACTTTTCACATATAATATAAGGTTTTCTTTAAACATATATTTTATCATACGAAAAGGAATATGCATACTGTTCATATATTCTGTAGTCCTTAATTTCAATGCAGGTGGTTTGTGAAAACAATACAAAGAATCTTACAGTATTTACAGATTCCCTCAAGTCATCCAAGAAGTTTTTGTATACATTCACATGTTGTAGTGTCACGCATATATGAAGGCTGCATCAACAAAATAATAATAAACAGAATAATAGTGACAAAAATGAACAACAAAATCAAAAGATAATCATCCATGGCGGATCAACATGTATGGTATGAAGCTATGTGATACCCGACCACATTTATGTACGGTAGAAAGCAGATGAAAGTATGCCTTGGACCATACTATTTTTAAGCCACCCAGTGCATTGTAGTACCATATACTTTACCTGTCAGATACCCACCCCACATCAATCCTACACTGCACTGTTAGAATATACTATACCAAAACCCAACTGGTGGTGAGGTCACAGCAGAACATAATGCTATGAGACCTGACATGCATCAACAAGGATACAATGCCACATTGTTCATACTAGCATGGTAATAAAAAAAGGAAAAAAAAAAAAAACACAGCTTGACTGAATACCATGATCCCAATACACCATTGTCTAGAGCTGACATACTTGGTTGAAAATGAAGACAGTACCTGTTAGGTCTTTGCAATGCATTCAAATGCCATCCTTTAGATGACATTAAATCATTCACTTCAAAGATATCAACTGATTCAGACCCAAATGCTATCACCATTGCATCAGGTTTCCCCACCACAAATAAATCAGGTATCTCCTCTATTCTGCAGAATTAAAACTAACAGTTCAGTTTCATGGCTAACAGGTACTTTCTAAAAATTAATTCAGAGAGTAGAAAGAGCTGATTTCCGTTATACCCCTTTTGTATTTTCTTGGATACTTCCATAATTTGCCTTGTGTTTTGCATGTATCCTGGCAGTATTCAGACATTAACATAGACAGACGCCCCAACAGAAAGGATAAATAAATAGTAAATATTTTGTGCTACTATTCTGAAATGAGCATAACTAAGCTAAAATAGGTACTGATAACTAATTATGGATATTTAGTAGTTGAGGACTTGGGTTAATTAACATCTAATCGAGGATTGAGGAGGGCTTGCAAGATTGATGGTCATTTAAGGCACAATCGCATAAGACTTATTTCACAATTGACTGTTGAACTGAGATTCAAGTGTGTTTAATCAGGAGAGCATTTCAAAGCTGGGGTAAAGATACCAAACCAAAACCAAAACCATATGCATGAGTCTACATTGTAATTTAGTCTAACAAGAGTAAAAAAATGAAAATACTTTAAACCTCAATAGACCAAAAAGAGATTTGCATTTTATGTAAACAATCTAACTTTACCATTTAAACCAAGAGCCATCATGGCAGCCCATGCTCCAGCAATCAATCCACCGGCTCTACTCCCAGCTATAGTAGGAGAAATATACAAGCCACCTGACCATTCCGTCACTGCATTGAGATTGAGCATAAGTTAATGCCTGTTTATCAATGTAAATGATTAATGAAAATGAAAAAAAAAAAAACTGAATTACCAGCAACAAATTGACACTATAAGAGAAGCATTCCCAGAGGCAAGAGGATGGTTGCAGACAAGAAAAGGGAACAGGTGTTAGTGATATTCAAGATATTACAAATAAATAAATAAAAGGCTCATCTAAAACTTGAGATTCTTCTAACAAATTGGCTTATAAAACAACATGATGCTAGCCCTTTTCACATCAAATTTGTAGAAAAATAGAAAGCTACCTTTCTAATTTCATGATTTCTATAGAGGACAACACTGGTGCCTTTTGGGGCTAATCCATATTTATGTACATCTGTTGAAATAGATGTAACCCCCTTAACACAAAAATCAAAGGGCGGGATAGGGTATCTGTAAAAATCAAAGAAAGAACATTAAATAAAACAAGTTAAAGCACATATAAAAAGAAGTGACTTCAGCTTAGTTCTCATATAATTATGAACAACAGTCAATACCATAGAACAACCAGCAAACTAAAAGTTGCAAAATTTGACAGAACTAAAACCATATTTTAAAACAAGAGGGTTCCGAGCACAATATTTTGCAAACACATCATGAAGAAACTTTATTTGTTGCATTAATAATTTAATTTATAACATTTCAAACGACAAAAGTGAACTGTTGATCTTGTTCTACGTCACGAGCAATGTGTAACATAAAAAATTATAAAATTAAAAATATGTTTAAGACAATAGCAACATGTCAAAAAATCAATGGCTGATTATTCGTAATTCTGTGGACTGATCATTTCACCTCTTATATTAGTTCATAACTTTTTGGTGAATCAATACCCCTTGTAACATAGAACTAGATCAACAGTTCAGGTTTATTTTTTCAAATTTAAACTTTATTATTTATAAAACAAAACAAGTTGTTCTCATGGTGTGTCATGAAAAAATAGTAAGTTTACCCAAGTTTGCGAGCGAAGGGTAATACAAAACCACCAAGGCATAGGTCAACATGTAGGCATATACCATATGAACCTGCCAACTGCCCAAGCTCCTAAAAACAAATGGAGGAGTTTTATTGCACAGTTCCATATATGCCATTTAAAAGCAACAAAGATTCAAATATCATTAAAACCACTGGAAAACAAGAAATGTCTAACATGCCCTTGTAAAATAAAAAAGCAAGTAATCATTTATACACATGTCTACTATTTCCTTCAATATGTCTAAAAAAACCTTTTCATCCTTGTTGTTGTAAACATAAAAAGTGAGACAAAATGGTGCTTTGGGCATCTTTGAGGTACTTTCAACACTCTATAAGCACACATTGCATCTCCAATCTTTTGTAGGGCTATAATGATGTTTTTCAATTTTGCAGACAATAGACCTGTTTCTTCAACAGTGTTAAGGGGTATGTCTGGCATGCCCTAAACACACCTTTAATGGGATTTTAATGCTCAATGGCAGCTCAGATAAACCACCATTACACCATACCACTAAAACCATACACTGTACAAGTTTTTACCAGCCAGCACACACCTTGACAAACCTTGTTTTAAAGAACTAAACAACTAAAATAAAATAAGGCATACTTCTATTGGATCAATGAGGCCGTGGGGAAATCCAGGTGCAGAGCCAACAATCTGGAAGAACATAGAATGTTAAAGGTTAACAATTAGAAGTTAACTGCCACAATCCAAAGTCGAAAAAGAAATGCCATACAAGTACCGACAATAAATAAATTTGAACAAACCATGATGGTGTTTCTATTAATGCATCGCTTAATTCCCTTCACATCCGCAAGAAAATCCTTATTCACAGGGACCCGCCGCACCTTTATATTAAAATACTGGGCTGCCTTGTCATATGCCGAATGCGCAGATTCAGCTATTATCCTATAAATATAAGCCTTTTATAAAAACCAAGAACAGCAAAAATAAAAAGCTCTTTCGCAAGAAAAGGGCTACAATAGCTGACTTAACCCAAAACACGGGCCTGACTGCCTGGATTAGGACCCAAAACCCAACCCAATATCTTTTGAAAAATCAATGCATGGACCTGATTCAAACCTAGAAAAGACCCAACTAACCACCACAATTGGTCCAAGCTTGACAACATGAAGCCCAACTGATCATTTACCTGAAGCTAAACTGACATTACGCCTGAACGGCTGAACCTGCATGAATTATAATAACCTGATGTGAAAGAAAGAATAAAGACAGCTGAAATTCCTAATATTTTTCTTTCCAAACTCACAACAACCAGAACTGAACTAAATCCTGAATCTGACCAAACCAACAACTGAAATTGAAAATGAATCCAACAACCATCATGAGTAGACAAAGCTGGCATGCCAAACTCAAAAATGTGCTGACTCAATAGAACCGAAGACTGATCCCTATTTGACCTCACACAAAACCTGAACTTGCCCACCCAATTGACAACTCGAGCAATGATTGTGAAGCATGATGATCTGCCACCAAATTTGATCAACCAGTACAGTTCCTGTACAGGTCATGGCAAAAATCAGAGCAATGCTGTGACTTACATTTCTGGCTTGGTGATCCCCTTCTTGACTCTCATATAGTCCCGTGATGATTTAACAGCTAAGAGGATACTCTCAGTCCCTCCAGATGTCATGTTACCACAAACCTGACCGCCCGATGCCTTCTCTTTGCTCCCTAGAAGTGCAGCTGTCATGGCAACCACCTCAGCCTCAAACTTTGCAACACTTTTGAACACATCTTGGTGTAATGGGTTGGTATGCGAAAACCTAAGAAAAAAAAATTAGACGTTGCAGAATTATGTAAGGGTGACTGGTGAAAGCAACTCAGATTCCAATTTTCACAAATGACCACCAAATTAATGAATTTTTTAGCTGAAACTAATCCAATACTCATTTTGAGCTGCCTAATGAGTACGTCATGGACTAACTTGAGTATATTGGCTGATCCAAGTCCTTATTGATGATCTAACTCTAACATTGACTGATATTTAAATATAGTAATTCAAACTGGTACAGGTACATACATCCTTACTTAGATACTAAAAACTAATTTTTCAAATAAATGGGGAAAAGTATCTCACATTGAATAGGCTTTGTTTATCAGATCAAAATGACCTTCAGACTCGTTTCCAGCAATGTACCTACAAAAAAATAGCACCAATAATAAACATCGAGTACTATAAGACCAGTATGACAGTGAGTACCGCCAATAATGCTTCTATTCGAGGTTCCTTAACTAAATTACATCCAAAACTTCCAACAACTGTTCCATATATGAAATGAGACGACACCAAGAATAGTCGTTCACATTGGTACCATGCTAGCAATACCTACTGCAGATTGTAATAGTGCTAATAGTGGGATACATACACTGTACCAGAGCATTTGCCTTGCCAAGTTACATCTTTAGCCTTAGCCTCTTCAAGCTCTTGTAGTACTCCTTCATTTAGTCCCAAATTTGGCACCTCAGTTCTCCATCCTTCTCTCTTAGATGCACCTGACTGCATCTGATCCACAACCTAGGTCCCAATACAAAGAGGGTACAACATCAAATACTGTTAATTTCAGTATGAAGTGTGTTATGTATATAAAGTTTTAAGTGATTGAATATAGGTCTTCTAGGATATCCTAAAACCAAACAAACCAATGCAGGTAGTTTATAAGTCGAGCACTAAAAGTTGACATGAAACTACCTAATTAGTTATTGGATAAGCAACTGGGATGTATTGGGTGTTGCCACAAACTCAAATTTCCAGATGAAAACATGCAAAATTTGGCCCTTTCACTATACTCAATGTACTGAAATGAAAAAAACGCTCACAAACAACCACTAACCTTCTTCTTCTCATTCTCAATGTAACTCTTCACACCAGGAACGAGCCTGCTCCAAAAGGTATAGAAATACAAAGAAAAGATTAATTACAACCTGCATCCTCCTGTTTGATCGTTATGAAAAGGTGGTCGCTCAATAGATATTAACATTACACCAGAAGAACTGTTGCCAATTATATTATCTGGTGTGGGATCCTCATCAAATACCAACCGCCACCCCACCCCACCCACCCCCTCGTAAAAAAAGAAAGTCTGCCTTCAAGAACATCAAATACACCCTCTCCCAAAAATACTTTTCCCATAGACAAGGGATCCAATCCAATATATTAATTAGCACAAGCTCAAAAAATTGGGAGCGCATGTGGGTATAAAAAAGGGTTAAGTTGGATTTCCTGCATTTTTGGGGTATAGACGCGATATTTTACAGTATTCGGAGGGTCTGTAAGAAATTGACCTATCTAAATAGACAATGCATTAAATAAATTTCATGGAAAACAAAAGATCACTGGTTATTTAATGCCCAAATCTTAAGGTAGCCCCCACTTTGTTGAATTTATTTTTTTGTGAAAATAGAATTGCCTTTTTAAACCACTACAAGTTTAAAGTTTATAGTTAAAAATCTATTAATCGAAATTAAGAAAACTAGCAAAAGAATTAGCCCATACTTAACAAAACAATCAAGATATTTTCAAATTCCAATATGTGGTAAACGATAGTGTCTAAAATGTAATTTCACAAGATAAATAACACAAACTATCATTTGCTCCAATAAATAAATAAAAAAAGGCAAGGAAAGAGAAGTCCTACTTGGCGGAGGCCATGACGAATCCGATGATCAAGTTCTTCAATCCTCTTTCATTGATCGCGGACAGTACGGAATGGAGCAGACGAGCGCAGAAAAGAGCAAAAAGAGGAGCCAGAACTAGCGCGAGCGGTTCGTACTGCGAAAGGATATCATTCGCTTTAGACCGGAGGTCGAGAAATTGATCCATGAGATCGGTTTGCGCCATTACAGAGACGGAGGGGAAGAGGGGACAAGCCGAGATGAGAAGAGAGATGACAAGACAAAAGAGAGTTTTATATGTATGGATATCAGTGTATGAACGAACATTTTTTATAAATAAGACTATCGCAGCTTGTGTAACGAGTAGATAATTGTTTTACATAGACTTGTTACACAAAAGGACTCATAAAATTGTTACGATTTATCAGCCTCGTAATGTCAGAGGAGCCGGCAAAATGGAATCATTTTACTATGCAGTGAGGCAGTGTAGTTTGCATTCTCCAGTTCACTAACAAATGGAGGCAAAAGAGATAATAAACAATATAATAATAATAATTAAACAAGGGTGCAGGTAAGCAGAATCTTAGCAGATGCTTTAAAAATCAAAATATCTTCTGTTGCTGTATTTTGAATTTTTTATGAGGAGAACTAATTACACTTTTTTTTTTTTGATGATACATCTTGAAATTTTGCGATTATAAAATTCAAACAGTCGATCCGAACCGTTCAACATGATCACCATATTAAAATGTGCTTGGAGATCAAATTTTACATTATTTTGAATTTTTTTACTATTTATTAAGATGGTTACAAAATCGTTATTTTTCAATGGTCTGAAAACAACGATTTTGTAACCAGTTAATAAATAATTAAATAGTAAAAAAATTCAAAAAAAATGTAAAAATTTGATCTCCAAGCACATTTTAATATATACATCATGTTGAATGGTTTGGATCGACTATTTGGACTTTGAAAATAGTAAATATCAAAATGTGTAAAAAAAAATTGATGTAATCCGATCTCAAAAATGACTGATAGGGACAAACAAAATGCAAGGAGCGTAGATATTAGCAGCGCACTTTTGACTTTGTTCAGCACTGAGGTCAATAAAATTATTATTCGGACTGTACGGCCGTTGCTTAGAGAAGAAGCTAACAAAGTGGCAAATCTTTGAAATTAGAAAACGTAACGGAACCACCGAATATTAATTTACTTCATTAATGATTTGACCAAAGCCGGGGTTTCAGCTATATTTTTACGAATATCTCAAGCAAATTTGGATAATTTACTTGAATAAAATTAAACAAACAAATTAAGTTCGAAACAGGTTTGGATTTAGTTTTGTATGCCGAGCTATTCCGACATTTTTATTATATATCCAAAATTAATTACAAATTAATAAATATACCCACTAATATTGGGAATTTAAAAATATCTATATACCGGCCAAAAAATGGCCCAGTGCTAATTTTTTTTTTTTTTTTAAAGACACTGTGAATAGTAACATGCTGAATTTTTTTTTAAAAAATATTTGTTATATTACTTTTTTGATATATAATTAGCATATTTATACTAAAATACACTAAATTACTTGAAATTATGTTAAATTACGCTGAATTACACTAAATTACGCTAAATTACAATAATTATGTTAATTATGATTAAAATACGGTAATTAAGCTAAATTAAGCTAAATTATGCCGATTTTGTGCACAAAGTTTGTATATTTATTAATTTATTATTAACTTTGGATATTAATAAAAATCTCGGGAGCTATTGAGCCGAATTTTTTATTTATATCCAAAAATAAATCAAATTACAAAAAATACCCCATGTTGTCTTGAAAATTTGAAAAATACCCAAACCGGAAATTTTTTTTCCGGATTTGGCCTCTAAACCCGGAAAAAAATTTTCCGGAAATTGAACTCCAAAACCGGAAAAAAATTTTCCGGTTTTAACATTTTTTTTTTTTTTTTTTCCAAAACCGGAAAAATTTTTTCCGGTTTTAACATTTTTTTTTTTTTTTTTTTTTTCCAAAACCGGAAATTTTTTTTCCGGATTTAGCTTTTTTTTTTTTTTTTTTTTTTTTTTTAGAGATTCCGGATAAAAAAATTTAACTTAACAAATTTTTTTTTTTTTTTTTGTTTTTTAGAGATTCCGGAAATTTTTTTCCGAACTAAATAAATTTTTTTTTTTTAAGAGAAAAATAGCTAAAATACTGAAATCTAACGCTACAAAATCGAATTGTTTTTTTAAATATTTGTTTCATTAATTTAAAAATTTCAAAATGGTGTAGAATAATTTAGAAATTATCAAAATAGCTAAAATACTGAAATCTAACACTAAAAAATCGAATTGTTTTTTACTACGAACAGGGCCGATTTTGTGCTAAAATACGGTAAATTTACTAAAATACGATAAATTACGCTAAATTACGTATAAATGGGGCTTATTTTGTGGCATCTTTCATAAATCATAAAAAATAGTAAAAAAAATTCCAAAAATAATAAAATTTGGTGTTCTAAAAGTTTATTACATAACTAATTTACTGAGCTACGTAGATTGAATAATAGAAATGAAAATCTTAATCGAAACTTCAACTGAAGTTTTTGAGGCTCTTCTATTGTTTTTTGGCGATTCTGAATTTGGAAAACTGGCAAAGCTAGTCCGGACGCATGCGCATTTTCGCAAGCTTTCCGAAAAGTGGTCATTTGCTGAAATCGGACACTCGAGCGCGTTTAATGGCCGTTTGAAGTTTCGTCGTCGTTTTTCGCCTTCTCAGTGAGAATTATCCCTATTCGTACGTAATTTAGCGTACTTTACCGTATTCTAGCATAATTTTACATAATTATGTAATTTAGTGTAATTCAGCATAAATCAAGTAATTTGGCTTGTTTTAGTATAAATAATGCTAATTATATATAAAAAATGAATCTAGCAAATATTTAAAACAACAATTCGAGTTTTTCAGTGTTAGATTTCAGTATTTTAGCTATTTTGATATTTGCTAAATTATTCTACACCAGTTTTGAAATTGTTTAAATTAATGAAACAATATTTAAAAAAACAATTCGATTTTTTAGCGTTAGATTTCAGTATTTTAGCTATTTTTCTCTTAAAAAAAAAAAATGTATTTAGTTCGGAAAAAAATTTCCGGAAATCTCAAAAAAAAAAAAAAAAAAAAAAAAAATTTGTTACAGTTAAATTTTTTTATCCGGAATCTCTTAAAAAAAAAAAAAAAAAAAAAAAAAAAAAAAAAAAAAAAAAAAGTTAAATCCCGGAAAAAAAATTTCGGTTTTGGAAAAAAAAAAAAAAAAAAAAAAAATGTTAAAACCGGAAAAAAAATTTCCGGTTTTGGAAAAAAAAAAAAAAAAATGTTAAACCGGAAAATTTTTTTCCGGTTTTGGAGTTCAATTTCCGGAAAAAATTTTCGGGTTTAGAGGCCAAATCCGGAAAAAAAATTTCCGGTTTGGGTATTTTTCAAATTTTTCAAGACAACATGGGTATTTTTTTGTAATTTGATTTATTTTTTGGATATAAATAAAAATCGGGCTATGAGCCTACATTTGTCTAAGAATAGAATAACGTTTCTCGTACAAAGTTCATCCTTATTCTATATATATTTTTTAGAGAAGCCGTAGGCGTCCTTATTATTAATATTTGAAGGCACCTTTCTTTGAAGTTTGAACTTCAAATGAATTTAAAAGTATATGAACTCTCTGACTTTTCTCTTTCCCTACAGCCGAAATTTTTATTAATATCATTTTCAAAATAAAAATAAATTAAAACACTACTGAAATGAGGAATTCGAAAAATATCAGACTTTCCAATTCAATATGCAAGTTCATTTTTGGGAGGACTGCAAATTGAATTGGAGGCCCCTAAAAACTCAAAAATGCACTGTAAATTACTGATATTTAGGTTTTTGGGGGACCTCCAATTCAATCTGCGGCCCTCCAAGAACGGGGCCGCACATTGAATTAGAGACCCTGATATTTTTCGAATTTCCCGTAATTTGTGATTTTTTTTTTTTACAATGGTATTAATAAAAATTTCGGTCAAAACAGAGAGATGAAGGCCTATATAAATAGGTACAAAATGATTAAAACACGAAGCATTCACCAGAAGTATTTACTTAATGAATTAACTAAACCAATCAAATATCAATGGTTGAGGAGAATGGGCTAAAGCTTTCAATTAACATTGAATCTTTATGTTAGCCTCTGCTAAGTTCTCAACAAAAAAAAAAAAAAAATCTTTATGTTGACAGGCTGAAATCTTTGACTTAGTCAAAGTAATTCATCACCAATTAAAAAAGTTTTCAAACTTAAATTATATTTTTTTGATAACAAATAAGTCAAATTAAGCCATACTCTTAAATGGTTAATTAACACCCCCCCCCCCCCCCACATAAAATAACGGACATATCTCCCCACCATACCTGTTTTGATGAAGTATCATTTTAGAGGGGAGTTTAAAATGCCTTCATTTTTAAAAACTTTAATAACTCAAAATTTAAAATTTAAAAGTCAAATAAAACCGATAAACATGATCTATATCATTTTATCTATGCACATGTAAAAATTATAACATTTCAATTTTGTTTTGGTTGTCATCAAGAGCTTGCAAAAAACGTACTCATGTGGATAATTTCTAGACATTGATATTTCAACTTATTGATTCACGTAAAAACAAAATTGAAATGTGAATTTTTTATGAGCACATAGAGAAAATTACATAGATCACATTCAACGGTTTTTATTTGACTTTTAAGTTGTAAATTTTGAGTTATTAAAGATTTTAAAAAATAGAGATATGATTGAGGTACAAAAAATGAAGACATTTGAACCCTCTCTCATCATCATTTTATTGTTCTTTGTTTCCTTTATTTGTAACTTTTTATAAGCTTGCTGCTCTTTTATGTTTTATATATTGAATTAAGAAAATTTCACTGTCTGACATCTTAAACAGTGTAT